>JAXBDA010000592.1:0-78307 GCA_036023075.1 Gaultheria prostrata | reverse complement strand
AACAACTTCCCATCCAAACCACAAAATCTGGACCTACGTCCGGACCCCACTTTCCAGATAAAATTTTGACGATCCGAGCCGTTAGGTGTGTTTAAAATGTGTTTTTAAGGTCCACCGCGAGAATTCATCAAAAACAAATATCGGGAAGGGCTTGATCGGATCAGTTTTTCATAAAACGTGTATATGTACAATTTTATCAAAAACTGATCCGATCAAGCCCTTCCCGATATTTTTTTTTAAACACATCTAACGGTTCGGATCGTCAAATTTGGTCCGAAAAGTGTGGTCCGGAGGTTAGGTCCGTATTTAGTGGTTTGGATGGGAAGCTCTTCCTATATATATATATACCTTTTTCATTCTCATTGCATATCTGTTTACTTTTTGGTTCAAAAAGAAGATGGTTGCTCTTTATCTTTCTATCATACTTTTTTAATTTTAGTTTTGCAGTTTTTTTTTTCCGTTGTAAAACTACTGGATTATTCTAGTGGGATGATGAGGATTTTTGCGACGATAATGGACTAGTAATCGTCTTTTCCTCTTCTTGATTTTATTGACGAGTAATTGAATTCAATTGTTCTGATGATCGAATCATGAAATGTGCTTGATTTTAAGAATTGGGTAGAGGAAAGAGAGGGGTATGTATATACAATGAGAAACAAGGGTATTTTCGTCCAATTCATAATATTTGTCCTCCATACTTAACGGTTGTGTAACAGAAGGAGTTTGAATGGCTAATGGTGAAAGGTGAGGGGGTGAGTATGGATGCCTTTTAAAGGTTAGGGGGAGGTGTCCATGGAAAATGGGAATAGATGAAGGGGTCTTCATGGAATTTAACCATAGTATAAATATGTGTGGCTATCCCAAGGTAACTAGGTAAGCCAATTGTACAGAATCTACCGACAATATTGGTTCCTTTAGGAAGAAAGGGGGTGGTGGAAGGAGGAAATGTAGGGACTTCAAGGATTCCAAGTTTTGGGTTTCTCGGAAGGAAAGGGTTGCAGAAGCAGAATTCATTTGAAACTACAAATGATTTTAGAGGCGGAAATCCTTTGGGGACCTATGTACAAACAGTGTATCGACCGGTGCCGGGGACCCCTTGTGGGTCCCGCAAGATCGATCCGAGCCGTTCATCCATCTCAAAATTGAATTCCGAGGGCTCTGAGATCAACTTGATCAGACGTACTAAGTGCTCAATCCAAAATCTCCCCATTTCGTTCAAATTTTTTGGGATGAAATTGGGTGATTTTCGATCGAGCTCTTAGGACCGTCTGATTGAGTCGATTCTTGCTTGGGCCCACTCGGAATTTGATTCTGAGATGGATGAACGGCTCGGATTAGCCATGTGGGACCCACAAGGGGGTCCCGGAGCCGGTCAATACGTGATCGGTCGGTACCAACCGATCGGTACTAATAGCAAGGTTCTTTTAGAGGCTTCAAGAAAAGTGCTCTCTCTAGTAATAAGAAAAGGAAGGTCAACTAAAGACGCAACTTATTGATTATGTGCGCTCGTGCTTATTTTAGAGTCCGTTCTCTTAACTTTTAGTTTCTTAGTTGATATTGTGAGGAGAATGACTCATCTCGAAAAGCATGAAAAATAAAAAATAAAAAAGCCTAAAAATCCTCTCGGTGGAACGCTGCATTAGTACGTTTCGTGAGCTTGAAATTCTTGAAGATTGTTATTGCTAATGTCCTGAAAGGAATTGATATTTGCAAGTATTCCTTTTTTTCCTACCTGAGTCACATTTGAGGCTGTCCTTGTGCTAGTGTGTCGTTTTATCCAAATTTCTTCAATTGTGTTTCAGGTTTTGGACTTACATACTTTTTCTTCAGCAACCAACCTTCCGGCTTTTAGACCACTCCTATGCCTTAACAAATTTTTTCTCCCCCTTTCAGAGGCAGGAGGTTAGCTTTATTTGGTAGTTGAACTCTTGTTGAGTATATAATAAGCTGAATTATTACCATTTCCTGTTAGAAAATAGTGGGGCTGTTAAGTTTTCTTTTGTACTATAGGAAAATATTGGGACAAAAATGTCCGAGTCATATGATATGTGTGAGTCACACGTGCATCGGATGAGACTTATATACATTGAATGGCTTCCGACACATCTATATTCACTTATCACGATCTGTGTCTAGACATCTGTATTTCTCTGGTCTAATTGTAGTCTAACTGTAAATATAAACTCTGGCCAAAGTAGTCAAAATTACAGTGGCCAAAATTTGCAAGGTGCTTCAATGAGAAAAATAAGAAGGAACTTCATCCGCAGCCCTTCCAAATAGAAAAATCCCTTGACACCGGAGAAATAGAAATTATTATTCCTTCCGTCCCAAATATTTGTCCTGTTTGCAAAATGAGAACTTAAAAATACTCCTAATAAAAAGTTTAAAGAAAAGTTGAATTTTTTTTGATAATTTACCAAATATCATGAAAAGAATTTGAATTTCTTTTTGAAGAAAAAAAATGTATTGGGACGGAGAAAGGAAATTTTTACGGACTGGACAAACATTTTAGGACGGGGAAAGAAATTTGCGAGAGGGGCTCTGGTTGTTACAGAGGCAATGATTAAATAATGAAGAGAAGCCCCCACATTGCTTAACATAATAACATAGTATAAATTATGTCAATCCCAAGTAGCTTTCATACCACACTTCATTATCGAGCCTTTGAATCAGTCCATTACAATAGCTTTCACAGCAATCTTTTTCGCAACCAACCAAGAATTATATAAAGGCTTTCTACAAATTAAGCTTCCTCAAGCCTCTATTCTTGTTCATTGAACTTCTCTGTTCTTTCTATTAGACAAAAAAAAGCCATGTTGAATTCCACAATTGAGTTGATCACTCTAGCTGCTTCCAATTCTCTCCTCATTTTCTGTTTCTGCAATTTTATCATAGCCGTTTTACTCGTCGGAGGAGGGTCGAAACCCACCTCGGAATACGGTCAGGACAGCTCAATTCCTCCGCCAGCATTTGCTTTTAGGAACAGAAATGAGATAGAAGGAACAAATAGTACTACTACTACATGTTCAGTGGACAAACACGACGCGTCGACATGCGTTAGCGAGTTGTGCGCGGTAAAAGCAGCTACGGTTGATGATGAAGAAAAAGAGAACGATGACGATGGAGACGACGATGAGCTGAGGAGAAGAGTGGAAGAATTCATTGATAAGATCAATGAGGGTTGGAAGGCAGAAAAGTTGAGAACCTCTCTGTTAGTCTGAAGACATTTTGCACTAGGATTTGAATTTCAGGTCTTGAATGCAGTCTTGGAATTTGTTGTTGTAACAATGATTTTATTGTATGCAAAGAAATTTTGATGTGGTAATGTATTGAAGGTCATACAGGGAACCAATTTCTTTAATTCTTTTAAATTTCGTTCTCTCGTCTTGATCTGATTATAGCCGGAGAAACCATTCATGAATGAACGAGAACATTCCGTGCCCAGCTGTGATTTTTTTCTGGTAACAAGGATAAACCTCGGATATCTGCGACTCGTGAAAGCTACAAGTATTGAAGGATTCAATTTATAATCGGTCCCTGTGGAAACTTTAAAGCATTAGGCTCTGTTTGGAATTTGGGGAGAAAACGGTACGAAAATGAAAATAGTAAAGAGGAAAATTAGAGGGAAAGTTAAAAAAGAAACTTACGAGAAAATTGAATTTGTTTTTTAAGCGTTCGATTCTATTTCTCCAGAAACCAAACAATGGAAACAATTTTTTAAAAAATTTCTCATCCTTTTCCATTTCTTTCCAAACAATGGAAACAATAATTATGCTGACAACTGTAATTAGATAAGTTTGATGTAGAAGTCAGAGAGCATCAAATCTAGTTAGGGCTTGTGGAATATACTTCCTAGATACAAGAACATATTCAATTTTTGTTGGTGGGTAGTATCTCTGCAACAGAACATATTACAGCTCAACCTTACAAACCAAGCTTAGCTTTACAATCCCTTTGGATTGAGGGGTTTGGTGAGAAAAGAAAATTAAAAAGAGAGAATTTCGCCACTTGTTCCATAAAGAAATAGGTGGGTAATGATATGGAATGTGTGCAAAAGCAAACACTTTGTTTGGTTAGTAGTTTTGACTTTTGAGAAAGAATTCTGAGATAGTGTTTGGTTTGGTTTTGGAAATGATTTTTGGGGTAATGATGGGAGAGAGAAATGAGAATAATAATTGGAGATAAGGATAATAAGTGGGGAGAGATAAAGAGCGAGAAATAAGAGTAATGATGTCTTTTTTGTTTCTCACCATTCCGCACCAAAAATGAGGCCCAGGGGTGTTGTACAACCCTCAGTCCTCTGATCATATTTTGGACGGCTCAGATGCGTTCGGCAATTTTGATTTAATTTTCATTTATTTTTACCGGTAAAAAATCCAAGCACATCCGGGCTGTTCAAAACACGATCGGACAGCCGAGGGGTGCGCGGCACAGTGCACAGTTTTTCCCCGGATTCCAAAAATGATGAGATTTGATGAGAAACCAGAATTCTTCTTTTCTCTTGAAATCACTTGATCCAAATGGGTTGTAATGTACCGTCCAAATTATAGCTCAAAAGAGGAAAGTTTGATGCAACATGTAAGAAACAGCATGTACAGTGTTACCCTGGGCCAGCCCACAAACAAAGTGTAGATTTGGGTCCTAAGTTATCAAGCCTTGAATACAATTTCAATTTTGAGAGCTTCGACACTATCTAGGCCTAGTTTGCCAATTGAGAAAATGAGATTTTTTTATTTTAGTTGAATTTTATGGAGGTGTAATAAAATCATATTATTTCCCAAATGATAAAATCTTGTTTGATAAAATCTCTATCCAATGCATTTTATCATTTGAAGAATAGTTTTGATAAAATCTGGGCTAAAATCACTTGCTAATTTTTATCAATTGAGGAATGATTTTGATAAAATCTGGGCTTAAAATCTGATTTTATAAATTGGCAAACCCACCCTAAAAATAATAATACAATATTAAAGAAGTTCTCAGAAAATTAACAATAACAAAAAAGCAAAAGATTGCAAAAGGAAATAAGTTTTGCAAAGAGCTTTATATTTGATTTCTTCACGAATCCACCAATCTTCAGGATCGTTTAGCATTTATTCTTAAGGAACTTTTATAGATTAGTCTTCTGGCCTACCTAATACTAGCAAAAAATCCATGCTATGCACAGGAGGATCTTAGAAAATACTCCCTCCGTCCCAATTTAAGTGTCCCCTTAGAGAAACGTGTGTTTTCTTGGACGTAAATAAAAAAAATTTGCACCACATTAAAGTGCTCGGTGAGTATTATAATTTCTAATGTGGTGTAACATACAAAATTATAAGAAAAACATATTTTTTGGGGGTTTGAAAATACACAAATTCCTGTAGTGGACACTTAAAATTGGACAGAGTAATTAGGTACTTGTTTCACTTAACTATGTAAAAAACTTTGAACTATACATTATGCCTGCTAAATTAATAAACTAAAATAAATATGGAATGCAAGTGGAGAAATAAACCCGTCCTATGCTAATAAATTCGCTACGGACGATGTATATAGTATACCAAAATTTGTGACTGTTTTGCTATATAGTATACTTGTAAATAATATTTTCGGGCACAGGTTGACTGACTAAACCCGTCCTATGATAATAAACCTGTGCTATGCAATATCAAAAGCTTTGTAAATGTCTTGATATACTTGGCCGTGCATGGAACGTATTAATCTAACAGTAAACTCGTGCTAGTGCTATGCACAGAACAAAAACAATGGGTTGCCAATGAATTAAATTCCAAGTAAAAAAGCCCATATATTACTGGATTAAATCATCTGAAATGGTGCATACATAAATCATGAAAGAAGAAATTTTGGTGCTATCAATATTATGGATAGTCGTTTCAATAAAATTAGTTACTTAAAGTTTAGATGGTTTAGATCTTCTAAAATGGAAAGTGAAAAGTCTCGACGCAGGGATGTGAAATGATGAAAGGAAAAGAAACATCAAGGGAACGGATCACTAATAAAAAAAAATATATGCAGTTTCCGCACCATTTAATTTTTATAGACTAAAAAAGTCATACAGAAAATGTCAAAGGGACTACAAATTGATCTTACCCTCATAATAATTTCCATGAGATAAATCTTTGAAAGTCATATGCACAGCGGTACATTACCACAGCGTGAAGAAAAAACATATTTCTTCATGCTAAGCGAAATCCTAACGTTTCAAGCAGGGGAAAAATAAGTCATTAGAATCTCACTTTCATCTTCAATTGTAAAACAGAACTATTCAAGCTCGCTCTCTCTCAGAGAGAGAGAGAGAGAGAGAGAGATGTATATAGTTTGAAATTATGCAAATGTAACACAAGTCCTAGAGGGGGGTGAATAGGACTAGTAACTAAAAATTAACCAATTCTTTGCAAAACACAATCACCCACACTCCATGGCCAATCAAACAAATCTTCAAGTTCTATACGGAGAATTCAAAGTAAAAGAGACAAGACACGCAATATACATGGAAACTACTTAGGATCCAACACCCTAAGCATAAAACCACGGCCTTACTTCTACTTGTATTTCATAATTCTAAAGGTACAAGAGGTTTAAAGACAAGGAATTTACCCACAAGCAACTTGCAATCCCTAGCTCCAACTCTTGAACTAGCACCCCGTGCTCCTTCTTGAATTCATGAACCCACGAGAGTCACCATCTCGATCTCCGCACCACCACGGCTCCAGTTCACCCGGCCAAGTAGACTTGAAGGCATGCAAACATGACTAATGATAAAGATTTGATTTTTGAAAAAGTTTTTGGGAAACTAACTCATTCTAGAACCGATCCATTGAGAGGAAAGCACTAGAAAGAGTAAAGATGATTGGAGGAACTCCAAATCATCTCAAGAACAAGACTAGCACACAAGGGATAAAGAGGGAAAAAGGGGGACACTTTCTCTCTCTAAAATGCAGATTTTTCTCTCAAGTCTCTTGCAAGAAGTGGCTGGAAAAATGGCTTATATACTGAGAATTTTCGTCCACAAGATGACAGCCAATCAAAACATAACATGTGGCCACTAAAAAGAGTTTACAGACCCGTGTAAACACTTGTGAACGCTACAATCACAACAAGGGGCTAGCAGACGCGTGTAAACACTTGTGAACGCAACAGACTAGAAATCAAATGCCCAAAGACAAACTCCTGATTTAGGAAATGAATCTATGCACTTGACAAAGTAAGAACCATGAGACCAAAATCAAGAAAAACAAACCTAAATGCAGAAATGATATGCATGAGTATACCTTTCCGGATTGAGCTTTGAAACACGTGGCACGGTATAGGGTTGATCATGAAGCTTGAAAGCACGAGTGGAGCATCTAGACTCAAATCCTAAGGACTCTACGTCCCAAACCCCAAATGAAGATTACAAACTCCGGAAGGCTTGACATTACCCGAAAAATGCCAACAAAAACTAACATAGTTTAAATTGGTATTGCTAATTAATTAATTTTAGTGGTAGATTGATATAATTTTGAATTTCCATTTCTATTTGGATAACCATAGATAAATAGGTAAGTACTAAAGTGGAGAGAGAACCATAGATATTAGGTAAGTACTAAGTAGAAAGATTTCAAAGATAGGATTAAGAAAGATTTATACACATGAATTAAAAATTAGTTAACTCATTTCTAACTGAATCTATGTTTAACTCATTTCCCATTTACCATAAATATTTTATTAGGTTTCCTTCTCCCCCACAATTTGTGCCTCAACCAATTAATAAGATCCGTACCGTATTGTTGTTTTTCATAACATAAAAATTATCCCCAAAATATAGGATTTGTTAACTCAGAAATTCGGTTAGATATTTTAGAAAATAATAATTCAATAACAGTGTTGGCCAATTAAATAGTTACACTTGTCGTGCTCACGGCTCTTCTTACGAAAAGCCATTCTGCAATAATATATAAGATGAGAGGCACGGTCTTCAATTGATTCACTAAAAAGAAAAATATTTTTTTTTGAACGGCAAAAAACTTTATTAATCTCCGAGGATACAAAGATTAAATGGGAAGCGAGGGGGCAACAACCACAGCTAGGAGGGAACGTAACCCACTAGACAAGCCTCAACGCAACCCATAAAAGAAAGTTAGCAAGAAGCCAACCAAAATAGACGAGATACAGAGAAAGACAAAAAATAGAAAAATAAACTCCCAAAGCTGTTCCGATGAACGCTCGACTAAAACTCAAAACATCCGATGAATTCCCCAAACAATATTGGTCCCTATCAAAAAAAAAACACCACATATAATAATCCCAGAACACCCGAGAGAACCTCCACCGCTCAACCATCTCTATAGCCAGTCTAAACTTAATAAGAGAACTTCTCCCAATCCGGCACAGAACCTTCAAAAAACAAAGCAATCCTGATATTCCATAAGGACCTAAAGGCTTTGGACCCCAATCTCTATCAACTTCCATCAATAACAATAATCAGACCCATTGATTTAGGATAAAGATATCAAGCCAATCAGAGTGAAGGAGAAAACTGACTAATCAACTCCATATATCCTCCTCCTGTAAGATTCACCAAGGGAAGGATCAGCCAAGAAGATGAAGTACTATAAACTCCATGGCTTCTCTGACCCTATTTGAGCAACCATGACTTTCATCTAGGCATCTGATCACAAATAAAACTCCCCCAAAAAATCAAGGGGACAGAAACTGGACTTTTAATCCACCTAACAATTCCCAGAATTTACCTCTTTTGGCCACACCACAGAAACCATGAGAATTTACTATCGAGCAATTGAATTGAGAGCCAATGATTTACTGGGCAACTTCTGCATTTGCTGCATCTAAAACCATGAATTTACTTATGACTTCCTCATCATTTCCCATGTAGTCTTCGCCAATAATTTTTGACACTGTCCACCCAGCTTCTTCTTCATCTAAAATGATCATGTTTCTGTTTTTGATTCCATCCGATGAGACAGACAGAGCTGCTGCAGCTAATGAGGCTCTGAGAACCACACTCTTCTTCTTCTTCTTCCCTCTTTTTTTCGCTTTTGGAATGCCTATTAATTCTTCAATGGATTTCTTTAGAGGAGTTTTTGAACCTTATATCTTTGAAAAGATAAAAGAAAAAAAAGAAGCAAGAAAAGATCAATAACATAATGGGATAGAAAATAGATTCCACACTGTAAATCTCATCTCTAGTGGGACTATCCACAGATGCTTGCACACCGCTCATAGCCATCAAATAATTAGTATTTTCCCAACCATTAAAAAAAGGATTGAAGCAACTATGAATGTATATGCTCATAATAATATAATGAGAGTAATTTTCAAAAACCATCCTACAGTAGCAAATTAACCAAATAGAAAATTGGCGAAAGGAAAAAAATGAAAAAGCTTAGCCTTCAAAATAGAAATCATGTACCATGGGTTAGAAACCGGCTTCTGACGATACGACGGTTCCACTCTATGAAGAGAATCTCGAAAAAGTCACTTCACTTCACACAAACTCATTGTTAATTAGAGGAAAACAACGTCTAAAAGAAAAGATCAATGACAAACTGATTTACAGAGTATAGTTTTCATGCATAAATCTTGCCTCTAGTGTGTCTCTCCACATATTCTTGTATCGGTGATAGCCTGAAAAAAAATAATAAAAAAACCTAATATACTCAATGAATTAAAAAAAGGTCTTAGCAACTATAAATTGTTATGCTCCTAATTATTTACTGAAACTAATCTTCGAAACTCAACCTACAGTAGCACATTAACCTACATGAAAAGAAAAATACAAATGATTCAAGTAGGGGGAAAAAAAGTGGAAGAACATCAATAGTAAAAAATTTACCTTCAAAAGAAAAAAAAAAAGCTAAAGCTATTCAGTCTCTCTCCCACTCTGTGAGGTGTATGCTTTAGAATTTGAATGAGTAGCCTAAATTCATATCAGATATATATAGACATAATTTTGGATTTTCAATTAATCACGTATGGAAATAAGTATAGATATTTGAAAGATATGATTGAGTAAGTTTTGAAAATTTGAAATTCAAAAAGGGGCAAGATTTGTGGATTTCAAATTTAAATAAGATGCTATCACAAATCTTTGATGACTATTATAATGTCACATACTTTGCTCAAAATCCTATATGACAAACCAACAAATTCACGACACTTGTCACGCTCACGGCTCTTCTTACGAAAAGTCATTCTGCAATAATATAAGATTACTTATATTTGTTGATCTTCACGATCAACAATATGAACTTACAATATATCTTTTGGATTTATTCTTGATCTTTTTGATCAACTAGTTGTAATAAATCTGGTGGATTTCTCTTATGATATTTAGGATCAATTTAAACATACATAATAAAACTGTTGGATCAATTAGTTGTAATAAATCTGGTTTCAACGCGAGAGAGAGAGAGAGAGAGAGAGAGAGAGAGAGAGAGAGAGAGAGAGAGAGAGAGAGAGACCTCATCTTCTCTTCCATTTCTCTCCAACACCATAGCCTACACCTAGTCCATGAATAAGCAACGCTGCTATACCCATGACTTAGATCAAATTGTATCGAAGAATTTGAACAATTTCCCTCAAAATCTTGAGGGCACTGGTTGAATAAAACTGATGATCTGATCTAACACTATGGTCCAATGATTCTAATTCAAAGGTTTCAAGATATGGGTCATCATGCCTCACCTTTGTAGGACTAATTTCTTCAGAAATCTCCATTCTTTCTTTTAAAATCTAAATGTTGAGAAACAAATCAAAATCAATGAACACGCCCATGGATTCAGAAATGTCATTAACCCAGAATTCACAAGCAAGCACTAAAAACCTAGGAAATTTCCTAAGGATGAACCAAAGCCCCAATTTACAAGCAATCAATTAACAACATACACAATGAATTTCAAAAAAAATAAAAATAAAGCCTAATTCATCTTACTTACCAACAAATCAATACCCAGAATTTAAAATGCGCATTGGTACCACCAATCGGATCTGAACCCACGATACACTCATGGACATGTATATATGTTTCGCTCTAAAGATCTACATTATGCTTGAGCTGATAAAGATTGGACGTAGGAGCGAGAAGCACGTGGTGATGGAAGATGAATGACGTGAGAGGGAGGAGGCGTGCTTTCTTAGGTCGGAGATGTAGGAAAGGGAGAAGGTGAAGTTACAGAGAGAAGAAGTGGAAAAAGAAGATATAGTGGAGGAGGGTTCCTGTGTGTGTGTGAGAGAGAAAGATAGAGAGCGCACAAAAAGTGGACAAGTCATCCATAATTAAGCCATGTCACTGCCCTTTAACGTTATATTCCACCGTTAATGTCCAACTCAGCGATTTCCGTTTGGTATTTCACAGATTTGGATGGTGGGGGTCTATTTGAGTAATGAAGTGATAGTTTGGGAGTGCAATTGAAGTTTATTGAAGTTCAAGAGTGTTTGAGATATTGTGGTCAAAGTTTGGAGGGCTTTTTGAAATTTTCTCTTTATAATATGCAAACTCACGGAGGACATAAAGTGTAATAAATTGGCATGATGCGGTTGCCGAGTGATGTCATCACAATGAGGTCATCCATACACTACACGAGTGATGTCACAACGAACTCGAATATACTTCTAGAAAGCGTGAATGCTTTGTCTGGATAGGTTTTATTATTAAGTCCATAATTTGACCATCCGCACTGAAACTTAGTAGTTAAGTGTTTCCGTCTAAAATCTATGAGTACAGATTTTTGAAGTACAAAAAACTGCGTGGTTCATCTCTGATTCTACGTGAATGGTCGAAATTGTTCATTTTGTAGAGGATAATTTTTATTCCTACTCTGTAAAAAATTAGATGAATCGAATATCAGTAAGTTCTCGATCTATTCATTCCGAATTCTAATTCATAAATTCTGAATCAAATATCGAATTACTCGATTAAATACTTAACCGTATCCGATTGAACTGGTTTTTTCACTAACAATGTACAAAAAGTATTCTCTACAAAATGAACTGCGCTTCAATCATTTGTGTGAAACTCGAAGTGAGTATACATTTTTCGGATACGCGTTATTCTGTATCCTCGGAGTTTCTTTCTGGAAGTGATAAATAAATGAACTTCCAAATAAATCGTTAACTGGTCGGTGGTCATGACTCATACTTGCGGCCCAAGCTGTGTTGCTGATACTTGCACTGCAAGTGTTCCCTGCCTCTCTATATATATCGAGCTAGAGCCCTTCTTTCGTTCTACAAAAAGATCAACATAAAATTTCTCTCTTTCTTCACTCTGGGTTAAAATCACCTCTTCTCTTCGCTTCCGTTCAGGTGCTCGTCCGGCGAAAGGTTCCAACGTACTTCAAAGGCTTCTCGGCAACCTAGTAAGGCTCAATGACCTTGAATCTTTTTCTCATGTACAATTTTTGACGTTTCATATGTATGTTTATGTCTTTTTTTTTTCAAACACAGTGTTCTTTTATTACAAATTCTCATTTTGTGCAATTCATTCATTTCTGGCTTCGGATCACCTGTACGAGACGTCTATCCCCTGTACCAATCTTAGCTTTATGTCATCTGTCCACTCTTCACTTCAATCCAAAAACACCCCACAAAATATAGAAAAGAAACTCCGATCCCCAATTATCAGGAGATGTTTGATGATCCAGATGTTTGATGGACTTCAATCCATATGTATGATGTTTGATAATCCAGATGTTTGGTGGAGATTAGTGTAGGCAAATTGCTCTCTTACTCCCTTCGTCCCAATTTGTTGGTCTCCTATGCGAATATCAATGTAATTTTCAAATTGTGCATATCTTTTGATTTATAATGTATTTTATGTGTAATACGGATCTTATTTGCTAAATCTCAAATAGTTCTATGAACAGTTTAAAAATTATATTGAAATCCCCACATGACTAACAAATTGGGACAAATGGAGTCCTTCAGGAGATGCTTGATGATCCATATGTTTTCTTTTTTGTGAACACTTTGATGATGCATACGATTGCGTTCGCATAGATCGGCCTTTTGTCTAGGCTTGGAAATGCATAGTTTTCTTTGTTTTCTAACCACATAAAACAATTAGACATTGGTGAAACTTCTTCCCCTGCCTCTATCTCCCTCTCTCCATACATAAATTCGTGAGTTTTTATCTATTGAAATATGAGAAAACCACAGAATTGCGCAGAGAAGAAGAGGCGCTGAGTTTTTTTGTATGATTGGGGTTCTCCAACAATCTCACTTACGTATTTTTCTTCGGTTTCTGAATTAACAGGGAAAGGAATTTCAATACAAGCTTTTGTTGGATTTTACATGGAGTACACAGGGCATAAGCCGAGGACTTTCGTCCTAAAGCTGAATCTCCACTGCGAAAATTGTTCGAAAGACGTGAAGAAGTTTGTGCTGAAAAAGATTGAAGGGGTGGATTCAGTAGACGTAATAGATCAAGAACAGGGGAAGGTAAGAATTTCAGGAAATGTGGAGCCACAAACAGTGATAGAGAAGCTTAAAAAGCATATGAAAAAACATGCTGAGCTCTTGGGGAAAGAAGAAGAAGAAGAAAGCCCACCCAAAATTAAATACCAGGAGATGCAGATTGTGCACACACCAGTTCGGGAATTCGTTGATCAGCGGAAGGTGGTCCCACTGCTTCCAGGTAACATCAAATTTTCGAAATTGATCGAAGTTTCTACTTGAATTTGCATCATATTTGCATGTATGTGTGGGTGGAACTTTGGGACTCTACAGTCCTAGGGATGGAACCCGATTTCCGCCATCCAAATGTGTTTTGGACGTCCCAAATTTGAGGGGTGCAAAAGGTTGTTTTTGGTTATTTTAACTCCCCTCAAATCTAGCCCGTCCAAAACACCTCAACCTGCTCTTGTTTCTGTGGCTAACTGCCAAAATGATTTTGTTTTTTTATCAATTCTCAATCACCCTGCTTCAATTTTTAAACAATGCATCATATGTAGTGTGGAAATTCTCTTTCCTGAATGTGATCCAAATTTCAAATTTTCTTCGAATTTTTGGTTTGCTGACCTATGATATTGATTGTAACTTGTTTTCATTTGTATCGTTCTAATTTTATCAGATCTCAGCATCAAATCTATTGGTGAACCGATGGCAATAAAAGTTCACAATGGCAACTCAAAGCACGATCATGAGCTTGAGCTAAAACGCTACAACAAACCGTTCACATGTAGCAGATGCATGGAAGATGGGTTTACATCGGGATATAGATGCAAGCTGTGTGTCTATGATCTCCACAAGGAGTGCCTGAACCCGAAACCCAAGATTACCCACGAGCTTTTCCCAGGATCCATCTTCGAATTTCGCCAAAAACCTCACAAACGTGGAAGCATTTGTGATGCATGTGGGATGATAATCAACGGCTATTCCTATCGCTGTGAAGCTCACGACTTGGATTTGCATCCACGTTGTAGCAACCTGCCAGGGAAATTGTGCTTTGGTGGCACGGACTTTGTGCTGAAATGCAAAAACGTCCAACAAAGATGCTTTTCGTGTAAAAAGGAACTGCATAGCCGGCTCGTGAAGAAAAAGGTACCCGGTTGGTGTTATGTTTCAGAGCGTAACAAGTTTTATTGCCATGTGTATTGTGTATCTCAAATGGTGCACGAGGCTTGGAGGAGAGGGGACTTGGTTCCTAACGATGATGATGACGATAATGATGGTCTTTCTAAGGCGCTGGAAAAACTGGATTTGAAGCTTGTGGCTAATTCAAATGGAAGTGGTGGCCGCGGTGGTGGTTTGTTTTTGAAGGCGGTAACCGTATTTCTCAAGGCAATAGTTAGTATTCTGTTTGGAGATCCCACTGGTTTGATTGTGTATGCAGTGACGGAATTTGTCCAATTGTTGTAGATGATTGCATAGAATTGTAGGGTTTACCATTTCATTTTTTTAATTATTTATTTAAAATGTTTGTATGTAAGTACCTGTATGAAATGACTTGATATTACTTTATAAGAGATTTGTACTTAATTAGCTTTTAAGATTTTTCATTTAAATTCCCTTTCTCTTGTCCCTGAATATGCTAACAGAGTTGGGCACACGCGGTGTCGAGTTTTTAAGATTACATCTAAAAGTGCGATAATGCCAAATACCATAAAGCAAAAGGCAAGGGATGGGGGCCTTATTAGAGGTATTTCGTTAGGCCAATCAAATGAGGTGCTAACGCACTTGTACAATTTGCTGATGATACAATTATATATTTTGAAGATTAACTTGTAGCAAAAATCTTCCATTGAAGTACCTGGGGATGCCTTGGGAGGCAATATAACACCGAGTAGGAGGAAGCCAGTGATTGAGAAATTTAAATCCCAGTTGGCAAGTTGGAAAAAGGAAGTTCATTTCTTTTGGCGGAAGAGTGACATTGATCATAACTGTGCTTGTAGCAAACGAGTCGTGCATTGTCGAAATGGACGATCGGATGACGCACTACACGGCACTGCACCATCCCCCGAACCGGAGAGTTGCTTCAAAGAAAGAGGCCTCCACAACCAACCAAGAATGGGGAGAAAAACCCAATGTATCACAATCAAACACCACGTATCAGCGGACTTCATACTAAACCACCCTTGTGCCATACTATAGTCTATAGACCCGACAAATACAAGTCGATTACTTCCTGGCAACTAAAAACATGGACTTTTTAACAGCAACTCTCGAATTCCTAATCCAAGCCTATATACATGGGCAAATAAGTGTATTATAAGTTCAGATATACAAACAAAATAACATGTGCACCTAGGAAGCACGGGTATCGGTACGCGGTACGGGTATGGGTACGCGATACGGCAAAAACCTAAAAAAGTAGGGTACGGGTACGGTTGGGTACGCAAGTGTAAATTTTATTTATTTTTCCTATTTTACTATGTTTCATTGCACAAACTAAATAAAACACTCATTTTACCAACAAAAAGAAGCAGAAGAGGGGAAAAAGAGTCTTCTGACTTAATGAGTAACAGATCTGTACAAGAGAGGGGAAAAAACTATTTTAAAGGGAAAGAAAATAAGAAATTGATACTCAGATGAGAGGAGAGAGAGAATGCGAGAGAGAGAGAGAGAGAGACTAACCAGATTCGCAGTGTAGTCATCGCTGAGGAGCTCAGAGCTCTCGTATGGCTGAAAGAATACGTCTGTTGTAAAAGATTTGAAGCCCTAATCTAAAAGAATACGTCTGGTGTGTGTTAAAAGGCATAAGAAATTGCACATTAACCCCTTAACGTTTGATTGTTTTCATTCGGCCCCCTAAAAGTTTTTAAAAAAATTATATTTTCACCTAAACGTACCCAGATCTGTACCCAATCGAAGTACCCAGGTGTACCCAGCCGTACCAGGAATAGTGTAAAAGTACCTGGTACGTTTTTGCCATACCCGGTACGTATTTTGCCGTACCCAGCCATATCCGTACCCGGTACTCGTACGGCAACATTTTCGGAGTACCCGTGCTTCATAGATGTGCACAATGGGTTACAATGAGAAATCTAGAAAAAGGGTTGGAGCATCTTCAATGCCCAGTCATACCTCTTGTCATACCCATTTTTTTGGCACCCCTTCCACTTTGAGGCACCCAATGGCCGGCCAAAACTCCTGCCAATGGAAATCCTACCAAATTGGAAAATTTTGAACTGCAGTCACCGGACCGTGTGAAATCCAAGGTCTCCGGAGACATTGAAATGCGTTGTCATCAAATCGACTGAGGTATGAAATCGGTTGAGAGAGAGGGAGATGAAGAATTCTACGTTGTCACTGCGAGAGAGAGGAAGATAGAACTGGGTACACAACGGTCAATGTTACAATCTGATACATTTAGTTGTTGGGCTTGGATTAAATAAGAGAGCCCTTTTTTACCTTTTTTATTGCAACGGTCCAATTGCTACTTCTTCAATAAATTGAACCAAATGGTGTAAGGTTTTTGTAAAACAAACACACAAAAATATGGATCCTCCATATCAACAAAATACAAATAGAGAAAAATCAGCTTCAAACGCAGAAGATGTTGCACTTTGTAGTGCTTGGTTATGCATTACTCAAGATTCGGTTATAGCTAATTCGCATGTCCAATCTATTTTTTGAAAGTCAATAGTTGGAAATTATGTTTCTTGCACCAAGGATATAACAAGATCACCATCGTCTATTGAAAGTCACCGTGGTAGGAAGGTAGCACCAAATTAATTTAGTGAGAGGCAAAGAAAGTTAGCCGGGGTAGAAAAATGGTTGATGCCTAAAACTTAGTTACTAAAATCGTGATTAGAATGTGGTTAAACAATAGTTAAAATTTATTTGATAATTCATGTGTTTCCCAAATGATAAAATTGGATAAAATGAGAGACTTTATCAAAATCATTCCTCAAATGCAAAGTTAGGAACTGATTTTATCAAAACTACTAGTTTTTATTGGGAAAATGGTAAATACAAACATAAAGTGAAGATCTTATCAAACTAGACTTTATCATTTAGAAACACAATGTGATTTTATCACCCCTTCATAAAACTCAACTAAAATGGAAATTCTCATTTTATCATTTGGAAAACTCGAGAAAATGGTAGTTGGAAGTTACTTGAGGAAGAGAGACAAATTTTGGCATGAACACCACTAGAGTAGTTTGGCCCAATTATGACAAAAAAACACTATAGCATGCCATTTTGGCATTTGACACCCAAAAAAAAAACAAAAAAGCTCTTACAATTAGAGTTGCTCTTATAGTTTGCACCAATCTTTCCTTTAGCTTTAATTGGGCCCTCCAAAATTAGTTAAGGTATAAAATGAGACGGTTTAACTCACATGGCCACAGATTGTTTGACTTGTTTGATTAAAATTTCCAAGTTATTTGACATCTGAAACGGTCAACATTAAACATTTCTCATGGGAATAACGAAAGAAGACATTTTCAAGATAACCTTAGTGAATGTCAAAAAAAATAAAAATAAATAGCGACGAATTAGGCTTCCATTCCCTGTGTGATTTGATTGAATTACGTAGAGCAATTTGTGTCATCTCAACCGTATTCAATGGTTAGTTTTGTTGAAAGTTTTTCCAGTTTAGAAATTATCTTTCCCGGGAAAAATCTCCATATTACATTTCACGATTTTGTGCACACAAACACATTTTTACAATAGTAGCTGATAGTGAATTGATCCAAGGGTTGAGATGCATCCTACGAATTTTATTTTAAGTATCCACACTCTCCAAAAAGGGTCTATCATTGTCTATCATTGACAACCTATTGAGTAGTCAATAAATTTATAAAATGACAAAAACAGCACATCAATATTTATTTTTACATTTTTAATACATTTTCATACACTCTAATACATTTGTTTACACCTTTCAGCATACGCTTTAAGGCCTCGTTTGATTCGCGAATTAAAATAGATGGTACTTATAATACTAATTCTACCCAATCTCATGTTTAATTCGTGTGAGATTATTTATGATAAATTTTTTTAATCAAAAATAGTCTTTTTTTGAAAGAAAAGTTAAAGAAAAGTTTTTTAAACAAATAACTATTTAAAAAAATAAGATTTTTTTAAGAAAAAACACTGCTTCAAAAAAAGGGGAAAGTTAATTAAACATCCTATACAAATAATATCATTATGATTCCATCCTATGAGATTTGAATACTTATGATTCTATCCTGAAACTCAAATAAACCCCACCATTCTCTCTCCTAATTTTCATAATATTTCTCTCTCTCTCTCTCTCTCTCTCTCTCTCTCTCTCTCTCTCCCTATCTTAAAAAATCTCTCTTTTTCCTAATCTTATACTGATTCTTTCTCTCTCCTAATCTTCTCACACCTAAAATCTCAAAACAAAATTGAAAAAAATAAACATGACATTTTGACCTAAAAACACGGGTCATGAGAAATTAATTTTATGCACTTTTGTAGTAATCCACCATGGTTTTTACTATGATAGATTTACATACCATGTAAACCATCTTTGAAAATCTTAAAATACTAAACAAACTCGGCCACCCGCAAGCATGGTAAAATTATATATCATGAATGCTATGTTGATTTATCATGTTTTTTTTATGTGAAATCACCGAAAATGGTAAAACAATAAACCATATTCAGGGTGTAAAATAATCCTCTTTTAAAGGACATGTGAACAAGGTTTATTAATTTACCATTTTTTCACCGAAGTGGTAAAACAATAAACCATATACACTGTGTGAAAATAACACTCTTTTAAAGGATATGTGAACATGGTTTATTAATATACCACTTTTACTGTATCAAATCACTCAATATGACAAATCATTAAACCATAATCACATGCGGAGTACAACGATTATGGTTTATTGATTTGTCATTTTTATTGTATTGAAAAAGAACATCACAAATATTGAATTGGGAACAAAAAAAAAAACACCGTTGATCATGAAAGCCACAAATCTTTTGCTCGAAAAAAAAGAGATTTCCTATATAAATCCATAACAAATCTCACAAGACCATCAAAACCCACAAACCTTTGGTTCAAAAAATAACTTGCTCGACAACCACCCTATCACCAACCCGACAACCAACACATATCAAATTTGAGGCCTCGTCCACATCGTCATTGTTGTTCTTCAAATTGAGCAATATGAGGCCATGAGCAACCAAGGAGGCATATAAAAACTCATCCACAAATCGCCGTCTTCGTATAGATCAGGATCACCATCTTTGTAGCCTTGTGGCCATATTCCTTTCTTATCGTCATCCACAAAACCCCAAAACGTGAACTTTTTATGTTTTTCTTTTTTGCTTGACATACAAATAGAGAGAGAGAGAGAGAGAGAGAGAGAGAGAGAGAGAATTAGATTGAAAAGCAACTGCACCCATTTAGGGATGTGATAAATTAATCTACCCATTTATGAAGAAATCGAAACAGTTATGGGAATGGGATTTGATATATCCGGATATTCCGGAAACCTCTTGTCATTCCAGTAGTTCTCGGGGATTTCAAATTCTCTTGCTGATAAGGAAATGTATCAACATGATTGCTTGGAAATGATTTGAATACTTATGAGAGGTTGCTGTACGTTTTTTACACGTGTTAGGGAAAGTAATCTGTCTAATTAAACATCCCTCATATTAAGGAATTCTCTAACCGTATATATCTAGAATATGTATTTAGATATACATCATATACTTTAATGGAATAAATAAGGGCATAAAGGTCCGAATATCAATTGTTGGGATGGAATCATAAGTATTCAAATCTCATAGGATGAAAACATAAGTATAATTTCCAAACAGGATGCCTAATTAAAATTCTCTAAAAGGTATTTGTTGAAAATAGTTTTTGAAAAACATTTACCTTGAAAAAATAATGTTGTGAAACAGTTTTTTCAAAATAAGAAAATTTTGAAAAACTTTTTTTGGATAACAAAACTAGTTTTTGAAAAGTATTGTTTTGAAAAGAGTTAGTTGGAAAAAATAAAGTTTTGAAAACAGTTTTTTTTTTCAAAACCAATTTAAAAAATAATTTTGAAAATACTTTAATTTTCACAAATTAAAAAAATCAAGTTTCCTGAAAAAGGTTTTTATTAAAAAAATTATTTCCAAAAAATACAATTTTTTTAGTTATATATATTTTTAAAAACAATTTTTTTAAAATAATTTTTTTGAAAAACTTATTATTTTCAAACTATTATTTTTTTTTTAAAACATTTTTTTTGAAAAACACAGGTTTTGGGAAACATTTTTTCAAAAAAAAAAAAATTTTGAAAATACTTTTTGAGAATACTTCCACTATCATCCGAATATTTTCGGAAACAATCTCATCTTTACTAATCCTACTCAATCTCACCTCCCCCTTGGGATTATATAATACCTCAATATGGATTGGGGGAAGGTGTTGTCCATTAAAAGACATGCATGCTGACCCCATCCGAGCCGTCTATGTTCGGCGATCAGCGACCCACATCTGTTTGAATCTAAACAGATCTGCACCGCCCATTACCGAATTGATCTGCGCTGTTGATCGTTGAGCACGGACGGCTCAGATGAGATCAGCATGCATGGGACAACACGCCCCCCGGGTCCCCTCCATATAGGGATAAAAATAATACCGGAATTAATAATCACGAGAGTCATTCGGGAACCAAACGTGGAATAACTCAAGAAACGGTACAGTTAGTCATATCCCAGATAATTAATCTGCGAATCAAACGAGGCCTAAGCCTTTTCAACAACTCAATGATCAATGACTTGTTTGTAGCATTTTATTTGTCAAAACATAAAAGTTAAGAAATATGAAAAGAAATTCCAAAAATCTCTCCGAAAAGAAAATCTATGGTGTGATAGGAAAAGAAAATCTTTTTGTCGGGAGAGGTTTTCGGGTTTTCTTTCCATGTTGTAATCCTCTTGTCAAAACTAGGGGGCGCCCAACCTTTTCCAGCACGAAACCGCCTCCCCATATTCGGAAAAGAGTTCCAAAAAACCGAATATTCGTATTTTTCGCAGCGGATCATCTCCCTCGTGAAGGGCCCTTACTTTCCAAAAATTCAACCAACGGTCGAGATCAAAATACAAGTGAAATAAGGAACTCGACTCCCTCACTATAAGTACCACTCTCAACCAACTTTCTTCCTCAATTTCTCAGAGGAAAGTTCAGAAAACAGTCGATTGAGTTTTGCAATTTTTGACCTAAAAATGGTGACGATCAAATCCGTTAAAGCTCGCCAGATCTTCGACAGCCGTGGGAATCCGACTGTGGAAGTAAGTTCGATTTGATTCTATCTAAGTTTTGTTGTTTTTATTCGTAACTTTGATCTCGAGTGCATAATGGTATTAGATGATCTATCTGATTCTTTGCTCGTTTGGTTTCTTAGAAACTTATTAGGGAAAACGAATTGGAATGTGTATGAATCAAGGTTGAGATTAGATTCGTCTGTAACATGAGAGAACAAATAGTTGAGTTATGATGTCGTTCTTTTAACGGAGCGAAACCTTGATATTTGATGATGAGAACGCGATCTTTGTATTTCGTTGCTCGTTTGGTTCGCGAGAAAATGAGGTAAATGAAAGGAGGAAAATGAGTACTAAAACTGTATATGACGTGTTCGCCAATATGATTGTAGTGCTTCTCTGAGTACATTGAAAGCGATTTTTTCTGCTTCCTATTTCTGGTCTTCTGTTTAAGAAAAAGGCATTTTGCAGATTTGTGGTGTTTTTCTGGATATGTTTTTCGTTTTATGTGGAGATATTATTTGACTCGGGGGTGAATTTCAGGTTGACATTGGCCTTGATGATGGAACTTTTGCTAGGGCTGCAGTTCCCAGTGGTGCTTCAACAGGTGAGATTTCGGACTGTCTGTTTATATATTTATATAAACTGATTTATGTATTTGTGTTGGAAAAAAATGCTCCAAGGATGAACACTTTCCTCTTTATCATCCATGATAATTTCAGGTATATATGAAGCTTTGGAATTGAGAGATGGGGGATCTGATTACCTCGGAAAAGGTGTTCTAAAGGTGGGTAAACTGTAAATACTCTGTTTCTTGTCAGAAAATTCTTCTGTTTTCGAGTTTGTGATTTCTTCATTTGTCTTGTTAGGATATCTGATGCGAATTAGATTATAGAAACTCTGTGAGTCTTGAGAGTTCGTGGAAAAGAGTTGATTTGATGTGAAACAATGGGGGATAATTGATTGCTTGCAGTTCATAATTTGTTCGCATGTTATGATTTTCTCGCACGTGTAGTAGAAATATCGTCTGGTGACTCGGTCTTGGGCATTGTGAACTAACTATGCTGTGTGTGAAATTTGTTGGTTCAGGCAGTGGATAATGTGAATTCAATCATTGGACCTGCATTGATTGGCAAGGTACATTGCAACTGCGTTCATTTCTCAGTGTTAACTTCTAAAGTGTTGCGAAACCTGGAGTAATTGGTCGTTTATGCATTGTTTAATCTTTATCGGCTCTTACAGGACCCAACAGAACAGACCCAAATTGACAACTTCATGGTACAACAACTGGATGGAACAGTTAACGAATGGGGATGGTGCAAACAAAAGGTGCCACATGCAGTTTTGTTTCTTCAGCCTAGATAAACTATAGCTATGAATCAATATATTCTTTTTCCCTGCTGATGATCTCAACTCAACTTGTCCTTCCACTTATTTAACTATGTCAGCTTGGTGCAAATGCTATATTGGCTGTTTCGCTTGCTGTATGTAAAGCAGGGGCTATGGTGAAAAAGATTCCTCTTTACAAGGTATGTTCTATTCTAAGAAGTCACATCCATTCCACGTTGTTCAGCCATATTTATGCTGCATGTTTTTAATGCCCGTCTTGTGTCTACTATGCAGCACATCGCCAATCTTGCTGGTAACAAAAACTTGGTGCTGCCTGTACCTGCATTCAATGTCATCAATGGGGGTTCACATGCTGGCAACAAATTGGCTATGCAGGAATTTATGATTCTTCCCGTTGGAGCTTCTTGTTTCAAAGAAGCCATGAAGATGGGTGTAGAAGTATATCACCACTTGAAGGTAGGTCTTCCGCTTTCCCTCTTTAAGTAGTGTTATCTGAAAATGTCTCTATCCTGGGCTGATTGAGTTTCTGATGTCTGCTTTTCCAGGCTGTAATTAAGAAAAAATATGGTCAAGATGCCACTAATGTTGGTGATGAAGGTGGCTTTGCTCCTAATATTCAGGTCTGTAAGTCCTTCATATAATGAATATATAAATATTACAAACTAGAAATGCGATTTCATCTTCCATGTTACTAAGGCCAACTTGTGCTTCCTTTTATGACTTACCCATATAGGAATAGAGATCTCACATGACAATACTCGTAATGCTGTAGGGTTAATTCAACACTGCATAATTAGTCCTTAAGCTGTAGTGACGGTGACTCAAACTCACTTCCATGTTCTAAACTCCTAGTCATCAAAGTAGCCATTGCAACCATCATTATTTACTCTCACCCGCACACTGAATCCATTCCATGAATAGATTTGACCTGACACATTTCCTTGTTGAGTTTCCAGTAATTTTACCGGTTATGCTATTACAGGAAAACAAAGAGGGGCTTGAACTGCTGAAGACAGCTATAGCAAAAGCTGGATATACTGGAAAAGCAAGTTTTCTGATCTTTGATAATTTTTTTCAATTACTTAGCTGGTGATTCTAGTTAGACATTATTCTGTTGATCTGACTAATTGGATGTATTTGCAGGTTGTAATTGGAATGGATGTTGCTGCCTCGGAGTTCTATGATCTCAAGGATAAGACATATGATTTGAACTTCAAGGAAGAGGTGTTAATCAACTCTATGAATCTAATTTGGTTGGAATGCCACAGTATTTGCAGCCCATCTGGCCTCTCCTGTTCCTAACTAAAAGATGTTTGGCTGCTAAACTATGAGGACCTATTGAGACATGTGTCCTACTCTAAGAAGCTGAACCTTTGAATTTTCATGTTGCAGAACAATGATGGATCACAAAAGATATCGGGAGACAGTTTGAAGAATGTATACAAGTCATTCGTGAGTGACTACCCCATTGTATCTATTGAGGACCCATTTGATCAGGATGACTGGGAGCACTATGCCAAGATGACAAATGAAATTGGTGAGCAAGTGCAAATTGTTGGTGATGATCTACTTGTCACAAATCCCAAGGTAAAGCTTGTGATATGGCATAACTTACTGTGAGAAATTTGAGTCTGGGTTACTTTATCTAGTGCACCGCATTACAAGCTATTTCAAGAGTATACTAATGTTTCATATCTCTTATTCTTGGGTGGTTCAGCGTGTAGGCAAAGCAATCAAGGAGAAGTCCTGCAATGCCCTCCTTTTGAAGGTAATGTTCATTGCTCTCTTTATACTTTTTCCCTAATCCTGTGTGCGTTGGATGTGTGTGTGTGAAGCACGTCTGTCATAAGCTTTAGCATTCGGTTCCTTCACAGTGTAAACCACAATTTACTTCTTCGGCAGCAATTGGCTTTATGTCACTAACTGTAAAATAATTGGAAGATGTGGAGTCGTGGACTAATGATTCATAGCAAAGATCTTATTAGTTTCAACCATTTTGTTAACATCTTGTGAACATTGAAATGCTGTCAATGATTCACAACACCATGGAGAAAAACCATAATGTCTTACTTTTGTACTTTTTCAGGTTAATCAAATTGGTTCTGTTACTGAAAGCATTGAAGCTGTAAAAATGGCGAAACATGCTGGTTGGGGTGTTATGGCAAGCCACCGAAGGTATGGTATCCTCCCCTCAAACTCTGGTTCAACTGTCTGCATTTTAGTCGCGTTCTATATCGAGAAAGTGTCACTGATCTATTTGTTGTTTGTCAATTTGTCTAATGTAGTGGTGAGACGGAGGATACTTTTATTGCAGACCTCTCAGTTGGTTTGGCTACGGTAAATTTTGATATTTTTCTCGTCTTCTTGTGCTTAGTCCTTAAAAATTTCAAGCAATATGTGGTGACACGTAGCTTTAACGAGGCATCAAGTTTTCTGTAGTTCTAATAGTTATGTAGACTTGGATATATGCCATTGATTTCTGGAACACAGAAAAAGGGGTTATGGAAGCTGTAGAGAATTATGAGCTTAGGCCAAGTTCATCTTATCTGATGGCATATTCTTGGTGTGAAACAGGGTCAGATCAAGACAGGAGCTCCTTGCAGATCAGAACGACTTGCTAAATACAATCAAGTGAGTAACATAGCCTTTGGGAATACCTGAAGCAGCAATTATCTGTTCCTTTTTTATGTGCTTACCAATTGCATTGTTCAGAAATTAGGAGATTCAAACATCATTTTCTTTTTCTTGATGCTTCTATGAATAAAACTAGAGGGTTTGCGCACACTGTGTGTGTGCACATTTTTAGGATTGTAGTGCACAGTGGGGTAGTCCTCACGTGCCTAGATTTTCTAAGCAGACAAGCCACAGATATTTTGCGCGAAGTTTTGGCCGGTTGTGTTGAGCCCACGACAGTATTGATTCTGTGTGAAGGAATGAATTCGCCTCATTTAAGTCTCCTGTTGGATTTCCCAGTTAAGTTGTTAAACCAAGTCCTAGTTTTAAAGGCTTTGGCGGCTTGTTTTGATGGAGGCATTCTATCTTCTCTTGTCATTTTCTGAGCTGTCACGTCGGTCAGAAAGTGTTATTACCAAAGATTAGCTTACTGTGATTCACATTCATCTCTCTATCTTAATTTTAGCTAGTCTTAGTTTTGATTATCTGCAGCATTGCAGAGGTTAACATGATGTCCATTTTTTCTTGACTGCAGCTTCTTAGGATTGAAGAGGAATTGGGATCTGCAGCAATCTACGCAGGAGAGAAATTCCGTACACCTGTGGAGCCATACTAAATTCCCCGACTCCCAGTCACTAAAAGAGTACTAAATAAGCTTTATAATATAGTTCCCCCATCATCCCTTTCCTTTTTGCTTTCTCATGGTTGGAAAATTTGCGGTGTTACGAAGTGTTTAGTTATGAAAAACTTTGCTGTGTGGCTAGATTAATGTTTTTTTTGATCGGCAATAGATTAATGTTAATCTAATGGGGGAATTTAAAGCTATGAGGGGACCTCATTTTACGGCTCGTTTTGTGTATCGTGTTCTCTTTGAGGAATACTAGGTGATATTGAGCTTTGTTTTGTGGTTGAGATTTTATCTTGAACTGTACTCTTCTCTTTCGGTTGTGAAGTGTGGTTTTTTGCTCCATTACTCTTAAGTGATCCCTTGTGTGAGAGACGGTTTTTACTCGACTTGATTCATCTTTTTCTTAATCTGGAATTGAGCTTTGTGAAGAGTTGGACCAAGTTTGGGAAAGTTAAGCAAGTGTAAAACTTGCACCCATAGAAAGCAAGCCGTGGGAGTTGTCGGCCAAATTTTCCGAGTGTGCTTTTTCACTTCGATGATAGCCTTGAAATACCCTTGAATTTCGACGGCTTTGGCACCTTGGACCATTATTTTGTCCCCTGGTTAGGTTTTGTGGTTTAGCCAAAATGAATTTAACCATTGTTATTGTTTTATTATAAATAGTGACTTTCAAAAAATGGCAATGTTTGTGTAATGGTATATAAAGGCATTTGTAATACCGTTGTTTTTATTAATTTCCGTTGTATGTAATTATTTTTTTTTGGGTAAGTGCTGCATTTTATAACCAACCAACGAATAAAGGGATAAAAACCGTACAAAGAAAGCCTATAACAAACTACTACAAATCAAAACAAACTAATAAGTGACATTGCCAAGGACCCTAGTTGAGATACTCCAAAGATCACATAGACTTTGGTTCTCAATAGAGCTTGGGAAATGTGACCATGTACAAATTCGCAACCTAATGTTATCTTCTATGCAGTGCTAAAATCTCACTGGGACTCTTAGGTCGCCCTCCTCTCAAGCCAGATAAAATAAAATACACTTCTGTAGCAAAAGATAGCTTGAATAAAAAGTCCTTGAAAGCTTTTCCTTTGCAATAACCAATGGCCCAATTCAATTCAACTCCCCAATCCCCAGCTCTTCTCATGATCTGGAATTTGCACAGAATAGCCTCCCAAATCTGTCTTGAATAACTGCAATCAAAGAATAGATGTAATGCAGATTCTTCATGTAGAGATAAATGGCAATGTTTGTGTAATGGTATATAAAGGCATTTGTAATACCGTTGTTTTTATTAGTTTCCGTTGTATGTAATTTTCTAATTTTTTTTAAGTGCTGCATTTTATAACCAACCAACCAGCAAATAAAGGGATAAACCACCATACAAAAAACCGTACAAAGAAAGCCTATAACAAACTACTACAAATCAAAACAAACTAGTAAGTGGCATCCCCAAGGACCCTAGTTGAGATATTCCAAAGATCACACAGACTTTGGTTCTCAATAGAACTTGGGAAATGCGACCATGTAAAAATTCGCAACCTAATGTTTTTTTTTTTTTTGATAAGTACTTGTTCATTTATAAGGCGCAAACACATACATCCTCAAATGGGCATACCCCAGTATAACGAAAGTGAAATACACTATCACAACCCAACACTATCCAACATAAATCAATCAACAAGGAACAAAAGAGAGACCTTCAAATAAGGCCAAACAAACACAAAAAAGAACTAAAGATAAATGCAATCAGGCAAATCCCAACTTGCAACTATGGACTTGTTCACTGCAGAAGGTTTCACACGCCTGCTTGAACTCAAAAAAACTCGAACAGAGTTCACAAGCTTATGAGCGACTTGATCCACCACAGTAGCTTTTCCTTGGAAGATCCTAAAATTTCTCTCCAGCCATATCATATACACAGCAGCTGCAAGGACACTCCTCATTACCAGGCTTTTAAAATCCTTGCCTTTTCCATTGACAGGAAACCAAGGCACAACATCTGTCAAGTTACAAGGGATACCAGAATTAGGGATCCTCCCCCAAGCATCATACCAGATAGGAGATGAGAATGGGCACTGAAAAAATAAATGTTGGTGGGACTCTTTACCATTACTACACAGCACACAAGTATCGTCTACCCTCATACCCTTACTGATTAGTCTATCTGTAGTGTTTAACCTATTTTGCAAAGCCAACCATAGCACAAAAGCCCATCGAGGAACGTGTCTACCATGCCAAACCACATCTGCCCAATTTTGAATGGGAAATCTAGTTCGAAGAGCCTCCCATGCAGATTTTACGGAGTAGCAACCAGAAGCGTGTGGCAACCACACAATAGAATCATCCTTAGCACAATCCGGCTTAAAATCAGAAGGGGTTTGACTTATAATAGTCTGAGTGCCCCTATTTCTGGTTCGGGGCCATCTCCAATCGCCTTGGCTAATGATGGATGAAACCTTAGCCTGCAAAGATCGACCAAGATTGTAAACAACCTCATTGCCAAATCTGGTATATAGGGGCCCCAAGGGATGCCAATTATCATGCCATAAAAAAGTCTCAAGTCCGTTGACAATCCTATGTCGAATGAAGGGCTGCCCCAAACTTCTAATGCTGAACACCTTTCTAATAGTCCAAGATGCATTACATGGGATGTCCATAGCTAATGTTATCTTCTATGCAGGCTAAAATCTCACTGGGACTCTTAGATCGCCCTCCTCTCAAGCCAGATAAAATACAATACATTGCTGCAACAAAGGATAGCTTGAATAAAAAGTCCTTGAAAGCTTTTCCTTTGCAATAACCAATGGCCCAATTCAATTCAACTCCCCAATCCCCAGCTCTTCTCATGATCTGGAATTTGCACAGAATAGCCTCCCAAATCTGTCTTGAATAACTGCAATCAAAGAATAGATGTAATGAAGATTCTTCATGTAGAGATAAATGGCTCCCAAATCTGTCTTGTATGTCATTTTCAATTTTCATCAACTAAAATTTCCTGGAGCCATTTGAGGTCTGGTTTTGCGACGTCTCATGGACGGCCTTGTAGCCTTGCCATTTTTCTAATCATTTTTAGGTGACAATGGCAAGATAAATGGCTCCGGCATGACAACAAAAATGACTCCATTTGGACTCCAATTGTTGCAATTTAGGCTGATTTTTGCCAATGAATCGAGCCATATTTCTACAACAGGACTTGATCTTCCAATTAAAAATCACTGCCTCATATCAGCTGTGGTGCCCTCTCGGAACTTGTATGTAGTTCATTCGTGGGTATAATATACATACCACATGAAATTGAACGACAAGTGCGAATGGACACAAATTATTAAAAAAACTCGAGCGCAGACGGGCACAAATCATTGAAACACAAAGTGGACTGCAGACAAGATGTTTAAGTTTCAGACTCAGAGTTGTTAAAGTAGGCATTAGTACATATATGTACATATGGACGGCCAGTTTTTTTTTTTTCTTTGGATCATCAAATGATATGTCGAGTTAAAGCTTTCAAAATAAACAGATAAAGAAAAATGCATTAAAGTAAACATCTTTAAGGGTTGAATTATCTTTTTCTCCACATACTCGGATGCGAGGGTAAATTAGAGTTGAGCCTCACAAAAATATTTTCAAGGTCATTTACCTTTTTTTTTAAAGAGAGAAATTCATTGATAAGATAAATAAAGTACAAGTAAGGAGACGATGAGAACATTAAATATAAATAAAAACAAAAAAGAACACCAACTCCCAAGAAGATTGCGAAAGCAACTTAACAAATGCATACCGGAATAAAAACACTCTAACACTTGCCAAAAAAAAAAAAATAGAAAATAAAGAGTATATAAAGGATACTAGTGTAGCGCACGACGTTGTAGAGCACGAAATACATGATGATCATGTTGGAAAATATGTTTACTTTTTGTGATAAAACAAAAAATATGAAAGCAATAAAAGCGGAACGCAAAACCTGGAAATCGATTAAATGAAATGATGATCAAAGCGAGTGTTTAACATTCTGTACTTAAGACAGATTCGTTTCCACTACGGTGCTTACGGTTTGTATGAACGTCTATCTCCCAGCACTACTTGATCTTCACCGAACTGAAGTAGCACTCCAATCTATTCAGTAGGCGAACCAAACTTATGTTTGTACTCTCTTCTATGAAAAGACTCCGACTCAATGAAAGTGTGGGAAAAATCAACTACTACAATGAATGTATGATGCTATATATATAAACCAACTGGTAACTCTACGAATAGGACTCTACGAATAGTCACCAGGGAGAAGAGACATTTGTTCACGAAAGAACGCGTCCGTCCACAGCGAACAAGTGTCAATGACAATAAACAATTCTAGATCAAATCAATTTTCATTTATACTTTAAATAAAATATTATATTCAAAATATTTTTCCAACAGATCACTGCAATGGTATGGATGTGTTTGCACTTATCCTTTGCAAAGGTTTTGAAGGCCCGACTTCGTTATGTTTGGTTTTGGTTTTGGGTAATGATTGAAGGGGAAATGAGGGTGATGATTGAAAATAGGGGGTAACGATTGGAGAAAGGTAGAGCGAAAAATTAGAATAATAATTAAAAATGAGTAACAATTGGAGAGAAATATGAGTAATTATTGAAAAAACCAGTCTCACGACCCAAAACGAACAGGGTACTTCTTCAAAGAAAGGTTACACTGGAGTACATGACAACTCGTAAGAAAAAGAAGATACGCTCCATGCTAGCCATATGGCAATCAATTAGGATCTTAAAAGCAATTCATAGGAAGGAAAAGCAACAAGTTCCTTATGGGTCAAAATTCTCACTCATATTGGATCGGGACAATTGGTTTCCAGTTGCTACAACTTCATCAGTATGCAACAAAATAACTCCCAATTGTATTACATTCACTTTAGACAAAAAAAAAAGAGAGGAAGCAACAAGTCCTTTCTCACACGTCCACTCTTTTAAAACCAATTCAAAACTGGGATACACAAATATCATACCCCTTTAATCATGTATACCCAAAAAACACCAATGCAAAAAACCATCTTCAACTGCTCTTGTATATTCCCGATTGATTGACGAGAAAAGTGGGGAATCACCTCACTTGGTAGGAATCCGTTGTTAGAAGCCGATCAACAGACGTCTACCAACTCAACATCAAAAACCAACCACGCATTGGGTGGAATTGTTTGTCCAAAACCTTTAGCACCATAACTGCACCACACATGCAAACTGAAGGATGTCATCTCAGAGAAACAAAACAGTATCTCATAAAAAGCCTAATTCTCCATGCCATAGAATACTCTTTTAATATAACCATAACGTGTCTAGTTTGCAGGTCAAAATATAAAGATTGAAAAGGGCAGACTTGTGTGAAGAGGATAAAACTTAAAAGTGCAAATGCTTGAATTGGGTGGTGAAAACTTGGAAGTAACTAAAAACATGATTCAGGCTAAGTTTCCACTAAGGTATTTTCGGTATTCTTGGACTACAAGTTGTCAAATCAACAAGTCATTCTCCTCACATGCATCAACTTATTTGACAACTTGTAATCCAATAATATAAAAAATGCCTTGTAAACTAAATGAAAGGTGGAAGTGTTATCCAATGGGTTCAGCTTATACAATCAAGTGCAAACCAGACCGTAACAGGTAAGTATAGGAAATTAAAGCAATTGCGTACCCCATGGCTGGTGGAATTATGAGTCTTCTTTTGTCCCCAACACGCATGCCTGATGATCAGATATGAACAAAATTGTCACTCATAGCAAGTTGCAAATAAAATGAATGAGCAATAATCCAAAATGAAAAGCCTCTTCAATCATAAAATGTTTTACCATTGACCCCAACATCCCAACCCTTTATTACTCGTCCTATACCTGAAAAGAAAAAACACAACCATTTAACATAATAAATAAAAGTTCCTCCAGCTCTACTTGGATATTCAATTTGTGAAGGAATTTGCAGGAGAAAAGGAAACGCAAGGGAAACACAGCCTGGTATTGTGGAGGAGAACCCCTTTTGTTTTTCCTCTACATATCCCTCCAAATCTGACATCCAAAGACAGACTAAACGTGGTTATAACTAAGTAAAATGATTACCTAGGCGGAAGTTAAAAGGTGCCTTGCCAATATTAGAGTCGAATATTTTCTCATTCTTTTTCAACTTGCCAATATAGCGGACGCTAACCTGATAACAAACAAACTTCTGTTATTAGTGAAAACAAAAACTCAAACATAACATCCAGTAGTGGAAAATTCAAAGATTATATGCACATATCTCCTTCTTAGTTGTAATGTGATACTGTCTTTCCTCTTTTGTGTAAACCAGAAGAAAAAACCGTAGTGGTGTTCGTACTGCAAATGCATGGTGCAGGGATGAAATAATCTAGTGTGAGTGTACACCATCTAGTAATAGGAAAAAATGCACTATAATATTTTACAAGGAATTCGTGACGTCTAGAATGGTTTCATCAAAATCAAATTGCAAAAGGTGCATTCCTTTCGTTGCCAAGAAGTTGCTCGTTTGCATCATGTGTCTCGCGTATTCTCAAGTTCTAACACACTAGAGGAGTACGTGATATGGACCATATGGCATCTCCGAAGGAAACCATCCTGTAAATCACAATGATGACCCAAGGCAAAACAAGAGATCTGAACATGTGGATTACAACTGAAGGGGAACAGAGCTTCACCTTTTTCCCTGGGGAAGCTTTTTTCCCATCCGCCTTACCCATTGCCAACTCTTCGATGACCAATCCATTTGGAAAGGACCTCACTTTAAATGGCTTGGATCCAGTTTCCGTCTCTAAGTCCTTATCTTCAGCAGATCCAATCTTCTCTGGAACACTTTGGTCCGTATCTGCATTGCTACTCTGCTTCTTGCTCTTTTTCTTTTTCTTCTTCCTTTTCTTCTTGTCAGCCATAGAGTCAGCATCAATGTCAAGGTCCCTAACATATATCCACCAAAAGTTACCTTTTATGTAGCATTAACATCATAATAGCACAACCAATGTTAAACTAAATTTTCCATCTAAGAGAAGAAATCTAGCAATAAATATGCAAATCCACAATCGTTAGAGACATTATGTGTTCAATGCGGGAGAAGAATCTGTCATACCTATGATTCTATGAAGACTAGCCAAAAAATAAAAGAATGTGCACAATGTAGTGACAATTACAAATACACAAAATCTTTCATTGACAAGTCTTTTTAACAAGTGTTTCTGAAGTCTGAACCTTTAAGTGAGATAGCTGAAAATCACATCTTAACATCTTTAGTGCTTCCATGTTAACACGTGTGAGACTCGCAATTCAAACACAGACAGATGCACACAAAAGCTGCAATATCGTCTCTGAAAAACTGCTAATATCATAGGTGGGGGGAAAACGAAGCAAAGAAAAAAGAAAATCAGGCAGAGAGCACCAAAGGTTCTGATAATGGTCTTAGACTCATAGTTGGATAACATTGCAGCAGGCTTGAAGATACGATCATTCCCATGTGATGAACCACTGCATAGCCTCAAGTTTTATCCCTCCTTTTCCATTCCTTTCGTTTTCTGTAAAAATTCTCTTGCAATTGTTTTAACAGAGTATGATTACCTATGATGGAAAGCATGCAGATTAACAAGTTCAATATGCAGTGAAACAGTTTTATTGTGGAGTAATTAACTTCGAAAGATAATAAACACTCACTTCTCATCATGTTCCTTCCCAATTGGTTGATCCTGCTCTATATCGGTGGTAGCAGCATCAGACTGCATATCACTCTTGCTGCCAGCATCAATAGTCTTTTCCTCCTTATTCTTTTTCTTCTTCTTATTCTTCTTCCTGTCAGCTTCAGGAACTACTTCAGTATTTGCTCCAGAAGAATCCAACTGTTCGTTGGCCTCCCTGCAAACAAGAGAACAGGACCAATAAAATGAAAGAATCTCAGCAATTGTCAAAGCAATCAACCTGGAATCAAGCTCCATATGTACTATAAGAAATCAAAGTGGAGATCTTAGCACCGATCAATTAGGTAAAAATGTGACCCTGTTAATTTAGAGTTACTGACCTTGTTTGTTCGCCAACTTGAAGAATAGCATCAACCTTCCTTTTTAAGCTTTCAACACGGTCACAGGTATCTTTTACCACCTTCTTGTTTTTCCCCGATTTCCCTTTAGTACTCTGAGCATCAGCTTTGTTCTTTCGGGGTAAAGATTTTGGAAAGCCATCTTCATCTTCACTCTCCAAGATTGAGGCACCAGTATCACTCTTGAGAATAAGTTGTCGCTCAGAGTTGCCATTGTTGTCAGAAGCGCTTAACTGGATCTTCTTCTTCCCTGGTTTAGCAAAGCCATTCTCACCAGCGGGTTTTTCATCATCCAAAATCTCCTCAATCACCACTGCCAATTTCCACACCAATAAAATTTTAAATTGAAGAATATCGGGCATTCCATGCTGTTTAGATGACAATACACATTGCACTGATAAACTTGGAGATTAGAAACTTAAGAGTGACACTTAAATTATCCAATAAATAAGGCTATTACCTCATTAAAATCTGCTACAAAACAAAAAGAAAAAAAACTATCGTTATCATATGCAATTTGCAAAACTTTCTCACCATCCACCATTAGAAAGTTTGAATGTCTCTTCAGCTAGATACTTAACTTTCAAATAAGATTATGAGTACAAATATGATAATCATACACCTTGTTGAGAAATTCCCACCACCCAACACACAAAACCTACTTTAGACAGTAAGTAGCAGATTTTAGTGTCATCAGTACATCAACTTCGAGCTTTCTGTTTTCCTATGTCAAATCCAAGATAATCAAGCAAGTTTTTGAATACCATAAGTACTCAAAGTACAACTTATGACAAGCATGCCGCTGGTAAAAAGCAACAAAAGAAGAAGAAGGAAAATCATTATTTCATAGGCTAGATGGATTCACAAGAAAGGATTCAATAAACTTTAGAACAATACCTCCACTGTTGGGGACAGGTGAGGGTGGGTACATATCCAAATCCTCGACAGTAAAATCGTCATCATATTCATCTTCAGAGTCATCATCAGTAGATTCATCAGATTCAGTCTCAGAAATATCTTCCCCATAAGGATCTCTATCATAGTTAAAGAACTTACAAATCCCAACCACATAATCACATGGGCAAGCTATTCAACGTAATGTTGCCTTTTGTTCAAAAGGATGACAAGATTAAGTTGAATAAGCCCATTTAATCAATGCAAAACCAGTTCAGAAATAATCTAAAGGATACAACTCATAGTCATCTCCACAACAATCACGTGTTTCAAATTCAAGAAAGAAACCAGACAGATGAATGCTATGAGGACCAATTACTGAGAAGATTACTTCATCTTCCTCTTCAAATTCAAGATTCAACGGGCAATTCTCAAATTTCTCTGGTAACAACGAGCACAAGTAAACTGGTCTTTTATCTCCAACTTGACATTGAAGTATGGTCTTCTTTGTAGATGAACCGGTGCCCAACGTTGCCTAAATCATCAAATGGTACATAATGTCTTCAAATTGTCCCAAACAAAACAATTGTAACCCCTTGACTACGTATAGCCAAGTTACAGAAACTACAAAACCACAAGCGAATTCCTATCCCATTTCAAAATCCTACTCAGAAGTGGAGTGGGACAGGGGGTGAGATGAGAAGCCACAACCATGCAGCATATGACTAGACTCAAATTTTCCTATTCACACAAGCACAACCCAAAGTCTCCAACCCCTCCCTCACCCACGAGTACTGTATAATCCTCATCTCATACAAAATGCAAAGAACCTCGAAGGAGCTAAAGTTATGTAGAGATTTAAAACACAGGAAGAAATGTACTCCATATACATGAAACTGCAATTCCAAAACACAAATTACCATGAAACATTTTATAAAATAAAAGACGAGTATAAAAAGAAAAAGGAATTTAGAGCAAGTGAAAAATAAATGCTTAATAAATTAGAATGGGATATAACCAACTAGGGCTAGCCTAGTTGACCCCCCTTGTACACTCCCAACTAAGAAATCAGTAGGTCAAATCTTTCCGAACAAAAGAATTGACCATTATTTCTCATTTACAGAAGTCTTTCCTTCTTCGTTTATTTCTTCCCTGTATGGGGCTCTTTCTTGAGTTGTTGTCTATTCGGCTTGATTAATTGATTTAGTTCTTGCAGACTCTCAAATGATTGATGTAGTATGCCCTTATTTTGATTCTTATGATATACATGATGTAATTTTCCAATTTCTTTACAAAAAAAAAAATTAGCATGGGATATTACTGCAACAATCACCTCAAAGAACAACAAAAATTCACTTGCTAATACCTTAATTTTTCATGGTCAGTGACAAAGACTTCCGCTGTATACTGAGCCAACTCTGAAACCTTATACTCCCACGAATTTGGGCAGGGTTCGATTCGCCCAACTAACATCTAACACTACTAACTCCTAACTCCTAACTCCTCTAATCCCGCTAACCGTACTCTGAGCTATAAAAAAATCTGAAACCTCGTCTAACATGAAAACTAATTACACAACGAAAATAATAAAATCGAAAAATCAACTTCAATTTCGAAAAAAAGATTGAACTTGACTAGCCCTCGGAAATAAATAAAGAAAAAAATAATAATGACTCACTCGTATCACATAATTCAACCATCGAAAAAACACATTTCGCTACACTTTCAGAACCCATAAGATAGAAATAATGAATTCAATTGAACTCAATTAAGTTACCTGAGATAAATGAAGCTTTCCACTCTCCTCACACTTATGAGTGTGCGGTTTGCTTGCTTTGACTTCAACTCCTGCGAGAAAAATAATCCATCAACTATACAAATCACTGACGAACAAAATGAACTAAACTTCAAAGATTTAAATCGTGAAAACTTCAAATCACTGCACGAAATCAGAAAACGTCATCGGAAACAGACCCCAGAAAGCCATCTCCAAGTGCTAATCCGAGCTTCCGGTAAAACCCTGTAAGAGAGAAGCCACTCGATCTTCTATGCCTCCTTAAACCCTAAAGCGCCGCAGGTTTTTGTTAACTGCACCTGTAAGGCACAGAGGGAGCGTGAAACAATAGTAAAAAGTTGACACGTGCAAATGAAGTTAATGAGAGCGGTTCACCGTTTCGGCTTCTATTGCTAGCTTTTCTTGATGGCTTGGGCCTTAAATGCTCGTAAATAACGGCCCATGGGCTTTAGGCATAGACCTAGACGTAGGGGGATACTAATGAGACGAATGAAGGCCGGCCCATAAAAAGGTGGAATTTCCTTCCAAGTTTCTAAAAAAATAAGATTGATAAAAAAAAATAGGAAAATGGTAATCTCATGGAATATAATGTGTAAAAAGTGTATCACAATCCGAACAAAATATACTGAAATCTATGAAAGTATATTGATATTCGTGAAATGTGTATTGATATGCAAACTTGTTTGTCATTACGTGCATATTATCCCCTGCCATCTGGGGTTAGCAAGACCAAAGAAAATAAAGGATAGTGATTTTCACATTTTGCTTTTATAACGACAATATCTTTTTCGTCTTTTCATATATGTTAATTTATACAATTAACCTTTTATTTGTATTTTTTTTCACACTTGGAAGGATATCATCATAAATTCACATCACGAGAGAACAAAAAAAGGGAGTGAGGTTATAAAAAGGCGGTATGAAAATCAATTGAAAAAATAAAAATAAAATAGTGGCAAGATTGAAACACTCTAGTACTCTCTCACTCCACTATTACTGTTTATTTTTTTTTAACTCGTTCCATTAGTGTTGAAAGGCTGGTTACACAGACCATGATGGAATATTCAGTGCCAATCTTTCAAGATAAAGCATAATCCAAGCAAATAATACGAAAGGAAAGGAGTATTAATATTAAAGCATAATCCAAGCATCCCGTTTCACTAAGTGACTTTTTGGTTTTTTTACTTTTTACGAGACCAGGCCCGGCCCTGAGATTTTCGGGTCCCTAAGCGAGTTTTAATAATGGGGCATTTCTAAACTTCTATATATATTTATTGTTCACTATAAATGCTAAAGGACCCTTGTGGTGTAGTGGTCATTCGAGATGAGTTAGACTAAATACATGATGTCGCGAGTTTGATTCTTGCCTTCTGCAACTTTTTAGAAATTTTTGTGCATATTTCAAATGTTGAGGCTTCAAAAAATTGGCGTTAGTAGGACTTGAACACAAGATCGAACGCACAGACCAAGGATTCCTTATCGCTGAGCCACAGTAGCACTATGTGCTGAGCAACAGACCTATAAAATATTTATTATGATTTATAAATTTGGGGCCCCTATTTTTGGGCCCAAAAGTTGGGGCCCAAAGCGACGGCTTGGTTAGCCTTGTCTCAGGGCCGGTACTGTACGAGACAGATCATTCTCCTCATATACGTCAACAAAAAAAACCCCAAAAATAAAGTTTAGTGAAACGGAAACCGTTCTTTTTATATACGTTTTAAAAAGATTAAAGTAACTCCCATGATAATCAGTTGAAATGCTGAGAAATTGATTTTTTAGGAGTGGCTCAATGAACATTTGCAAGATGGCATTTTCCTAGTGTACACAAGTGTATCTTTTAAAAAGTCTGAAAAGAATGAGTAACTTTGAGCTTAAGACAATTAAAGTAGTAAATTTCAATTTGATTCGATAAATTGGAACCCCACCAAAACCATCATTAAGGTTTTAATTATGTAATAAAGTATTAGGTGCACAAAAAACATGTGTACGACGACCACACATATAGTACTACTGTATAATAATAGTGGTGGAAAAAGTTGACCGTGTACAAAAAGTATGGACAATAACAAGCTACTGAGAGAGAGAGAGAGAGAGAGAGAGAGAGAGAGAGGGAGGGAGAGATGGACCACCACCATGATTGGAGCTGGTTGGGTAGGACTCCAATTTTAGGCTCAGGATTTTCACAATGTTTTAGTACATGCTTCAAAATATTTAAGCCTCATTCCGCTAACTCAAAAAATTAAAAACCGGCTTGTTACGTTGTTTAGATAGATCTTCCTCTCACAATACATCACGTAAAAAAATTTCAAGTTCTCACATTAAAAAAAAAGAAGCTAAAAAGCCAAGTTAGTGGGAATTTGATTTTGAGATGAATGAACGGCTCGGATCGACAGTGTGGGACCCACAAGTGGGTCGTTGAAGCCGATCGGTACAAGGTCTGTACATGGGGTCGGTAGCCCTTGATTTATCGCAAAATGTTTAAGCCCCATTTCACTAACTTAAAAAGTCAAAAACCAATTTATTGTAGCTAAAATAAATTGGTTTTCTCATTTGCTAAAATCACCCACTTGATTTTATGAGTTTTCCATTTTCGCAAATGGAAAACCAGGCCTAACTAGTTTCAAAAGTCGCTAGAAGATTAGCTTAATTGGTACCTAGACTATTACAACAAACTTTTAACGAGTCAATACGAATGATCATTCGGTCACATGAGTCGTGAAATTTTTTTGAAGCATCAAACGGATGAAAATCAAGATACTACGTTGTAACATCGTATATATGTTGGGAAGGTAAGCAAGAGGTTTTTACTTTTAAGACGAAGAGATGGGCAAAACTTATTGATTGGTTAAAACGAAAGTGCATATCATCACATTCAAACCAATGAGGGACAATGCTTTTGAAATAATTGCTCATCACCATACCTAGTGTAGGAAAAAAAATTGGTTGCCAAGCTGGTTTAGTACACGTAGTGCCGAGCGTGCATCTCGGCCGTCCAATCACTTTTGGACAGTCCAGATTTCTCTCAACCATTCATCTCTCTCTCTCTCTTATTTATCTCTCATCTTTCTCTTTTTCAAACTTTCTTGAACGGCCGAAATGCACGTTCGGCACCACGTCACCCATACCCACTCGGCACCCATATTCTTCCCCTAGTGTAGGCATATACTGTCTCAATCCTGACGTCCTTTGGCAAACACAAGGGATTCCCTTGTTTCGCTAAATATGGCAAACCTGTTTGGTTAGGGTGTGCAATATTTGATTCTTGGAGTCGTTACATATATTTTTGTTTGGCAGCATGTTTTCGATTTGCAGACAACCATTTGGCTCGTGAGTTAATTCAAACTTCCAGACATCCAAATGAGCATTAATTGCTAAAAAATCGAAGGGGATACCAAAAAAGTGTATTATGGATGTTGGTGTATACTTTGAATGTGTAATTTGCCTCTCTCTTGGTGCATAAGTACGTACTTAAACTGTGGCGTACACGTATAACATGAGTTTCCATACACGTGCACACATACGCAAAAATTTACTACAGTACTTTTTTAATGATTTAGGTGTTCGGGTCAATTTTCACGCATCTCAACTAATTTTGGAATAATTGGGGACTCTATGAGCAACAAAGAATGTCATGCCATGGAACGAACATAGTTGTTGAAATGGACATCACAAAACCAACCATTTTAGTCCCGGTTTTGCCCGCACTATTACCGACTAAGACATTTGTTCAAATCAAAACCACGTTGTCATCAGAGAACTCTTCGTTGGGCTTACAAAATTATTCATAACGGCGTTAGTTGAGCAAACTTGCAGTACAAAATCCGAAACACAAATAATACTTCTGTAAAATTTGGAACGTAAGTAGGCTCATCCGTCCCTTGGTCCGTCCTTAATTATTGTCATCCATTATTCAAACTGGAGTCAAAATAAATCTACACATTGTTTTAAAAACAACCACCGATCGATGACTTTTCACTTTTCAACTGCTACTAGTATATATATGAAAGGGTCACTCATTTTGCAAAAAATTATTACTCCAGTATGTTTTTTAATTAAAGACATGTAAGGTCTCATGAAGTGATCTTGTTAAAATGCAAAATATGTTTTTCAAAATCTGCAAATTAAAAATATACTCCCTCCGTCGCCAAATAAGAGTGTAGTATTTCATTTTGAGTTGTCCCAAGTGTTCATTTTGAAAAGTTAAAGGATAAAAAAATTTACAATTATTATTTCGTCATTTTTAAAAGTTAATGGGTAAAAGTTGAGGAACAGTTGATGTGGAAGATATAATGATGATGCCTCATTAATAAGTTAGAATTACGAAATTACATACTTAAAAAGGAACATAAAGAGTTATTTTTATACTTGAATTAAATGTTTGGGGCAATTTTATACTGTGGACAATAATTAACAATTTCAAGGCTAAAATCATGCCATTTCAAGGAATGGCATTCTCTGCTTCCCCTTCTGGATAACAGAGTCGTCCAATTGCTATGACCCAATCTCATCGCTCACTTGCAAGAAGTCTATTAAAATCGGAACAAAATTCTATATAGACTAATGTCGAAAGTGTCGATAGCACCCAAATACATTCATATGAATATAGTGTGCACCGATATAGATAATTGCTGACCAAAAAAGAAGGGAAAAAAAAAAAAACATTGGGTAACGAAAAAGGATATGGTCTTCAATCCCTCTCCCAAACAACCGCTAGGGTTGAAAATAACCTAACTGCTTTAGGTGAGATTGCCATCATGCACCTTGCAACCAAAAGAAGAACGCTTTTTTGACTTTTTTCCACATCAACATGTATATACATACTGGTAGGTAAGTTGTACATGTTTTTTGTGTGTCGAAACTTCTGTCGTTTGGCAACATCTTTGATTCTCTTTTTTGGCTAGTCCTTTTTTTTCTTTTGGTTTAGCGGTCAGGGTATCTGGGTTAGCTTGTGCGTATCTTCATTAAATATTTTTTTTCCGATCTTGTTAAAAACAAACCATCAATAACGAGACTAATAAACTAAGAAGAGAAGCTCTTACGATGCCAAGTTTCAAATTCATAATGTCTTGGCTTAGAGCTGATCCCGATCATCGCTTGAGTTATTTATTAAAAAAAATGGTAACTCAATTTGAGTTTTACTTAACAAATTTTGTGCTAAATGGAAACGTACCGAATTATGGCCTGGGCCAAGTGTTACTTTATTCTCGGGTATGAATTCGTGAAATAATTTATTGAGAGGCGAGAAAATAAGAAAACGATAATAAGGTAATGATTTAACTGAAGAAACTAATCGATACAAGTTATTTAGATTCCTGTTATTTTCATATTCCCTTTGTAATCAATCCAAAAATCTACAATTAATCAAACCTCAACCTTGACTATATATATATATTTTTTGGTAAGGAACCTCGACTGTATTTTACTAATGTTTATTAGTATATATATGAATCTATAAATTTTAATCTCTTGAGAGCATTGGGGGTTATGCTCGGTCATTACCACTAAGGCCCCAAAATTAATTGATGGCTACGCAAACTGACCTGGACATCCGCCATGGAGGTTGATGGCTGCTCACACCTTCTTCTTTTTCTTCTCCATTTCAGCTCGTCCCAAGTTGGTTTCGGTCAATTTTTGCAAGGAAGTCTCGTTAATAGTATAACTACTGTGACAACCATGGCGGAGGGATGAAGATACACGAGGGGTCAATTGACCCCTTTCACTTTAATTTCTCACTAGGAAGTTTGATAGTTTGCAGCTAAAATTTGCAATTTTGACCCCACAAAAATTTCACAAATTGTCCCAACTTGCTTAAAATGCATAGAATTCTCAATTGTTTTTCGTCTTTTTGAGAGTTGATATTATTACAAATGAGACTATTGTACATTATTCTCATAATATAATAAGTCATTGGGACCAATTATAAAATAAAAATGTGTATCACTGTATATTTACGTTATAGTTAACCTCTTAATTTAGTTACTTCTTTGCATGAGCAAATAGAAAAATAACTTACATATAGATCTAATTTTTAATTCCGCTAACCTAAATTCTGGCTCCGCCCCTAGTGATGTCTCACGTAAACCACTGGCCCATTAGCTTGATTTGATCCACAAGACATGACCCAAAATGCTTAAATCCAAAGTAATAATAATTTCTTATATTGTTTATTATATATGTCCAAGATCACCCATGTAGACTTCCAATGTGGGACTAAACACTCGTGAAGAGTTGAGTACTAGAATCACGCACATCCTCCCCTGGGTCTGTTCCCTAGTGCCCAGAGTCACTACAGGCTTCCTCGGGTCTATTCTTTGGTGCCATAACCCAATATGGTCGTGTACATGGGTCGCTTTGATGCCATTTCATCCTGTAGACCATCGGCCCAGTATCTTGATTTTGATCCACAAGTCACACCACATAGTCTAAAATGCTTAAGCCCAAAGTGTTAATGATTTCTTACATGGTTTGTTACTTTGTTATATATGCCCAAGATCACCCATGTAAACTTTCAATTTGAGACTCTAAATACTCTCTACCTCCAAATCTGGTGTATTACAGCTGCTCATAGAGATTTTGCACGCGAATCTTCGACAACTGACCGTCGGATCAATTTATTGCTTGATGTGTCCTTCATTTGATTTGATTGTGTAATTTGTTTTTCTTATGTGCATGTAATCTTTTTTAATTGTATTTTTTTGTGAACTCAATGAGTTGTAATATTTTTTATCAGTGAAGTTCTTACACTTTCGACTCAGAAAAAAAAAAAACTCGTCCCAGTATATAAATGATGAAGTAGTTAAGTATATGCACAGCATGGGTCACACTTGGAACCAACCACTTCACCAAATTATCAAGCATCATTTGCCCATCACCATCAAATTGTTAACCACTTATTGCACTCATTAATGAATATCTCAGTACAAAATAAGGTGTGGCCGTTCTCCCATTTTCATCACATCAATTACGTTTACTATGATAAAATTTACAACTTGCATGTGATTCTGTCTGATTTTTCGTATTTGTTGACTTTTTTTTTTTTGTATTTATTCAAAAAGTTCCCGCATTTCTTAGTTTCGCGTTAATTTTTTGTGAATTACTGTATTGGTTTTTCTCGATAAGAGGAATCGAAAAAATGAAACAATTATTATCCAAAATTAATTTTTTTTAAATAAAAACAAAAATCAGTCAAAAAGCCAGATTTTTTTTGGCTTTATTAAAAAAAAAAATTTTGAGTTGTGGACCACGATTTTTTACTTTTCTGATTCCTCTCGTCGAGAAGAATCAATAATATACATAAATTTATCGGGAAACTAACAAATGCGAGAAATTTTGAATAAAGACAAAAATAATCCAAATGGCGTATTTAGGCCTATTTTGGCTAAAAAAGTAAAGCTGCTTTTTTTCGTCTTTATTTGATTTTTTTTCACGTTAGTTAGTTTTGTATCAAACTTTTGTGGATTATTGGTTCTTTTTGACGAGAGGAATTGGAAAATTTAAAAATTATTACCCCAACTAATTTTTTCCAAATAAAGACAAAAATAAGCCTTTTTTACTTATTTACGTTTTTATTCAAAAAAATTAAGAACTCTGATATAATTTTTTACTTTTCCAATTCATCTTGTCGAGAAGAACCAATAATCCATAAAAACTTGACACAAAATTAACTAACGCGAAAAAAATTAAATAAAGACGAAAAAAAATAGCTTTACTTTTTTAACCAAAATAGGCCTTTGCCAAAATAAGCCACATATGATTGAAAAAACCTTGACACAGAATAAAGGCTATTTTCTTAATTACGAATAATGGGATTCTTTTTATAAGCTAGAATGATGGAAATTAAAATCTGGGTATGCACTAATTAGGGTTTTTTTTCTTTCTTTCGATATACATCAGTGGCGGGATAGCGGAGGAGTTAGTGAGTTAGTCTAGAGGGGGTCTAGAAGCTATCCATAGCCCGTAAACCTCAAACGCCTCTGCTAAGGCTCGAACCCTGGTCTCGCTTGTGGGATAACCGGGAGATAACCGCTAGGCTACAAGCTCTTAGATCGATAAAATTGGAACGATACAGAAAATACTAATTGGGGTTTAGTGCGTTCCAATTCTGCCCAAAATTGACCAGATTTGTATGTGAGAATATTTTTGTTGGTATAAAGTGGGCAATACTTTACACCAACCAACAAAATAAAGCTTGAATGACTAGGTCACATGCGACTTTTTCATTTTTAAAAGCATTATTCATGTCATTTCTGTTGGAGTAACAAGACAATATTATATAATGCCAAAAAAATATGTGCCGGTAATCTAATCTCAAATTTTTAATCATTCCTTTGCATATGATAAAAGGCATTTTTTTTTTATATTCTTTTTTGGCAATGTATTCACTGAATTATTTGCAACTTTTGTCGAGCTTGGAATAATGCAACGAGAGGCCCCATAGACCTCTCTAAAGGTTGGCTATCTGAATTTTATTTGTTTGATAAGTGAAGGACAATAGCAACCTACGTACATCACCGGATTAATTTCGACCACCCATCGACGGCTCTAAGTTCATCACCGGACTTACAATGAGTCTTATTACTTGTACTAATTGTCACCGGCACACCTCGGTCAATCCGGAGCTTGTTTCAAAACGTTTCATTTATTTCACAATCAAGTAAACATATTTTCCCCTCATTTTTTTTGTACCTTATGATCGTACTTAATTTTTATGGGTTGTTCCACTACAAACTGACTTAAGTATTCATTGATTTGTCTTTATTCAAATTTTTTTCCGAGGTTGTTAGCTTTGCGTCAAACTTTTGGCATCTTTTCATTCGTCTCGACGTGAGGAACCAGAAAAATTAAAAATTATAAGAATTACCCAAATTTTTTGAAAAATATCCAACCAAAAGTCAGCTTAAGTAAATAAACGCAAAATTAATAAACGAGATATTTTTTTTTATTAAAGACAAAACCAAAAAGTTGGAAAGCCAAGTGGTGTAACAATCCCTTAATTGACGGAGAAAATTTTGAGCCAAAAAATGCAGTGCAGTCACTCTGTTAATTAATACTACAACAAAATTTATTTTTCGTAGACCTACTAGATAACATGTTTTTATTGAGAAATACACAAAAAACTATGAAATACTTCCGTGTATAGTTTTGTGAACTTTTTGCACAAAATTAAAGTACTCGATTAAGGGATTGTTCTTAATCGATTAGTACTTTAATTCGGTGCGAAAAAATTTAAAAAATTATGCACGAAAATACTTAACTTTTTTATTTTGAAAATAACACGACTTTTCGTAATAGACTATCATTTAGGAACGGAGGGAATACGATTGTTGAGTTATGGGCCCAATAGAGATCTACATTTTTCTATTAATATTGTACCGATAAAAACTCGGAAGTCGATGCATGTATCTCTGTTACTCAACAAAAGCCACGATATTAGTAGATTATTAGTACATAAATATATACTAATATTTTTTATGTCAGTTTTTTATTCGATACACTTAAATTGACAGTACTTGAGAAAAACTCGTGCTAATTTTTTTATTAGTGCATAAATAGGCGGTGCCAATGAGTTTTTCGTGTTTCATGATGGTCGGAGTTGGCAAACCTCGGAGTTATGAAAGAGGTTTAATTTTGGTTTAATGTGCCCTTTCAACAAAAGAAAATACTCCCTCCGTCCCAAATTGGATGTCCATTTTTGAAACCCATGTCATTTTTCGATTGTTATATCTTTCTATTTATAATATTTTCCATAATTATGAACACATTGTATTATAGAACACGTCGAAAACTATCAAACAAGATCCATATCGGATATTTTTAGAGATTCATATTGAAAGATATAAACAATTGAAAATGGCACAGGTTTCAAAAATGGACATCCAATTTGGGACGGAGGAAGTACTAAAATTTATACTACTTCGCAGGAGCAACGAATGAAAATGAGTAAGTATTTATCTTTCTTTCACGAGGTTGAATGTTCGAATCTTAAAATGGTCAAACATTTTTAGAGCAAAGTTTGCCTGGTTTCGGAATTAATCAAGGTGTCGTAAATTGACCTGAAAATTGGGAGGGAAAAAACAAAAAGGCAGAGAGAAATTTGCCAACTCCTACATGCCAGTAATGCTTGACCTGAGAGTTGACCATACTTTTAGTGAGACGAGTCAATTGCCCAATGGCACTTGTTGACAAATCTCAAATTTAATTGGTTGATTCTCCACACGCGCTTTTGGCTGCACGTGAAGGCACATGCCAATTCAGTTCCAAAAAAAAATACAGTACGTACAGTATTATTAAAAAAAAAATACTACCATGCTTAGTACGTACAGTATTATTTTGATTAAAAGAAAACTTACTCCTACTTGTTTATTTGCAGTATTTTTTTTCATGTTCAATTTTTTACATGATTAGTAATCTGATTTTCAGACATTAAATGATTACAAAAATAAAAAATGAGAGGTAAAATATCCAGATCTAGACGCGTCCAGAGCTCTACACATGTGTGAATCTTAGACACTATATGTAAAACTCACACGTATTAAACTGCTTCGAATATAGCTGTATTTAGACATGTATGCATATCACACCTCTAACAAAAATTACTCTATTTATCCCAAATTTCTTGTCTACTTGCACAATTTACGGCAACTCAACAAATTGTTTATATTGTCAAATGTATAATGTTATATATATTCCATATCAATCTCGTTTGATAACTCTTGATGAGTTCTATTTAATAAATTTTTTTAAATTGTAAATAACATTATAAATTGAAAGATATTTTCCAATATATATATGCTGAATATCGATCTCGTTTGATAATTCCAAATGAATTCTATTAAATAAAATTCTTAAAGTTATAAAAAAATATTATAAATTAAAAGATATAAGTAATTGAAAATTGACATGCATGTACGTATATGAATAAAAATTTCGAGACGGAAGGAGTAGAAAATAATAAACATAAATATTTGGGTTTCGTGCATTGAACCATTTCGAATACATATCTACTGTATACGAAACAAATAAAGTAAATAAATACTCCACCAAAACACTTTCTAGGAAAATACCTAGGAAGAGAAGGAGAAGAGCATCAGCATCCCACCTTCTCTCTCCCTCTCTCTCTCTCTCTCTCTCTCTTCAAGTCTCTCTCTCTCTCAAACTCTTTCAATACTTTTCTCTCTCTCCAGTCTTCAACCTCAATTTCAGCTAAACAATTCGACGAACACCTACCACGCTCTTTTCCACTCCCACCCCTCACCTCACTTCCTCCTCCCACCAAATCGCCACCTCCTTCCGCCATGGAACTCCGGCCACACCCCGAATCCCTCCTTCCCACCGCCGTCTCTCCCCATTTAACAAATACCCACAACCACTCCTAAAAATAAACTCATCGACACACCCACTTCTCAAACTCCCACCTTCAATGGCCAACAACACCAGTTCTGCCTCCACCCCGTCGGAAACCTTCTCCGCCGAAGACGCCGCCGTTAAATCCTTGAACAAGCGGTTCGAAGGCCTAGTCACCGTTAAAACTAAGGCCATCAGAGGCAAAGGAGCTTGGTACTGGGCCCACTTCGAGCCCATTCTGGTTCGAAACCCCGATACAAACCTCCCAAAGGCCGTTAAACTCAAGTGCATACTATGCAACGCAGCGTTTTCGGCCTCCAACCCGTCTCGAACCGCTTCGGAGCATCTCAAGAGGGGTACTTGCCCGAATTCCGGCTCCGTTTCGAAACCCATTTCGCAACAACTACCCCCTTTAGCTTCCCCTTCTTCTACTTCTCATAATCACAAGAAACGGAGTTCCCAAATTGCCCCTAACCCAGTGAGTGTTGTTGCTCCTATAGGGTTTAATCAGCAGCATTTTGTCTTATCAGGTGGGAAAGAGGATTTGGGTGCTTTGGCAATGCTGGAAAGCAGTGTTAAGAAGCTAAAGAGTCCTAAGTCTTCGCCTGGTTTGACATTAAGCAAGGGTCAAGTCGATTCTGCTTTTGATTTGTTAGCTGATTGGGTTTACCAGTCTTGTGGGTCGGTTTCCATTTCGAGCCTCGACCACCCGAAATTCAGAGACTTTTTAAGCCAAGTGGGATTGCCGGCCTTGTCGAAACGGGAGTTTTTGGGTGGAAGGCTTGATTCGAAGTTTGACGAAGCGAAAATGGAGTCGGAAGGTAGGATTAGAGAGGCCTTGTTTTTTCAGTTAGCTTCTGATGGGTGGAAGAGCAGGGGTTCTGGATATGGGGATGAGAATTTGGTTAAGTTCAGTGTGAATCTTCCTAATGGGACATGTGTGTTCCAAAAGGCTGTGTTGATGGGTAGTAATTCTGTGCCACCAGATTATGCAGAGGAGGTGTTGCGGGAGTCCTTGGCTGGAATATGTGGGAGTGGTGTGCATAGATGTGTAGGTATAGTTGCTGATAAGTATAGTGGTAAAGCATTGAGGAATTTGGAGATTCAAAACCATTGGATGGTTAACTTGTCTTGCCAGCTTCAAGGGTTTATTAGTTTGGGAAATGATTTTATCAAAGAGCTTCCACTTTTCAAGCCTGTTATTGATAATTGCCTGAAGGTTGCTAATGTTTTTAATTACAAGTCTCAGGTGAGGAATAGTTTTCAGAGGATTCGGTCAGAGGACACCGAGCTTCCCGGATTGATCAGGGTTCCTTTGCATAATTGTGATAGCTCAAAAAACTTTGCTTCTGTCATTGGAATGGTGGAGGATATAATGAGCTGTGGCCGGGTGCTACATGTACTCACAATGGATGATTCGTACAGGGTGATGTGTGTGGAGGATCCGTTGGCAAGGGAAGTGGCTGAAATGATTCAAGATGCAGGGTTTTGGAATGAATTAGATGCTGTTCATTCGCTAGTGAAACTGATCAAAGGCATGGCTGAAGAGATTGAGGCTGAGAGGCCATTAGTTGGGCAATGCCTTCCTCTTTGGGAGGAGTTGAGAGCAAAAGTGAAGGACTGGTGTGCCAAATTCCGGATAACTGAAGGTCCCGTTTTGAATATTGTTGAGAAGAGATTTAGGAAGAATTACCACCCGGCGTGGTCAGCTGCATTTATCCTTGATCCACAGTACTTGACTAGGGATGCAAGCGGGAAATACCTTCCCCCATTCAATTGCTTGACACATGAGCAAGAGAAAGATGTGGATAGGCTTATAACCCGGTTGGTATCAAGAGAAGAAGCTCATATCGCGTTAATGGAGCTCATGAAATGGAGATCAGAAGGGCTAGACCCACTTTATGCGCAAGCAGTTCAGGTGAAACAGCGAGACCCTGTGACAGGAAAGATGAGAATGGCAAACCCTAAGAGCAGTAGGTTAGTATGGGAGACTTGTCTAAAAGAGTTTAAGTCATTGGGGAAGGTTGCGGTGAGGCTTCTCTTCCTTCATGCAACCTCGTGTGGGTTTAAGTGCAATTGGTCTTTTATGAGATGGGTTTGTTTGCAAGGGAACTCAAGGGTGGGCCTTGATAGGGCTCAGAAGATGATTTTTGTTTCTGCCCATTCCAAGCTTGAAAGTCGTGATTTTTCGAGTGAGGAAGAGAAGGATGCCGAGTTATTTGCCATGGCAGGCGGTGATGATGACATGCTCAGTGATGTCTTTGCTGATGCGCCCTCAGTGTAATGTTATTTTTTTTAAACTACTGTAGAATTTTAGCAAGTGTAGGATTTATTGTATTCTTTCAACCTATCATTTTTTGTGTTCTTGTTGTTTGCTTTTATTGGAAGATTTTAGGTAGGGGTGTAGAAGGGAAGGAGGTAGAATTGAGCTATGTATTAGCAGAAACAGAATCGCCTCATGATTCGGATGAATCTTTGGGATTGCATGATTGGAGTTTCTTGATTTTGTAGAGAGACTATCATTCTTGTTTATAAAGATCAAAGTGGTCCGAAAAGAACATCAAGAATGTTATAGTCATTGTTGTTAGAGTAATTTGATATAAATAATATTCAGGACTTCTGTTGTTTAAACCTTTTGTCTCCTTCACGTCTAGGATCTGCGAAGACCATTTACCGAGTTTGTTAAAGGGCTTTCGTCTTGTCAAATATATGAACTTTGGCATGAAATTTGCATTAAGTTCATTCTCATGGATACTAAACACTTAAGGAAGTAGAAGAGTCGGTTATAGGATTTCTGGCCAGTAATGATTAGCAAGCCTTCCTTTCCTGCAGGTTGCTTTCGAATTATGCCTTTTGATGACATTTTCATTTGTCTTCCACGACATTCTTTTATTCACTGCTTTTAAATTTAGCCACAGCGGTAAACACTTGATTTTTTTTTTTATTATTCAGGAGTGGTAAAATCATGGGTATTGCAGAGATAAGGTGGGCTGGACTTACTCATATAGGAAATCATGGTTCCAAATTTAGCAATTATATATTGTGCCTTCCAGTTCTAATGCATGCATATGGATTGGTTTTCTTATGGAAATGCCAAATGCCTATTTCCATTACGTTCTCTTTTGTTATAACATGATGTACCGCTAGAGGTGGAATGCATTACCATCTTCACCTAGATGTTCTTAAGAGTTTGTCATTCGTACAGCCAGTTGCCGTATATGGGACCTGGATTAATAATTGTGCTTTGTACCATAACATGATAACTCTTTTTTCCTTCTACATTCTACTTTTTATGCCTAGCTTTGTTAATCTAGATATACCAAGGGATAAATGGATATCCGTGTTGCTTGAAATGCTTTTCATATCGATCCTATTTCGTTTTAGATTTTAGATTTTCTTAGGAGGAACACGCTTTGTTGTCCACCTAAGATAAAGCGTACCATGCTGATAACCATTGGAATGCATGTACTAATGTCTGAGAGGAGTCACTTTGTACAAACAATGCCCAACGTTAAGTGCCTCTCTAAGCAATAATTCAAGGGGCTGTTGTTGCTAATGTTAGGCTCTCCTCTGTTTTAAAATCTCAAGACAAATTCTTGCTGCTTATTCTCGTGAAATTCTAACATTCTTCCCCTTAAGAAAGGATACAAACAGTGCGTGCTCTTGACATTTTTTAAGTACCACTCGGGCCATGATTTGAGAGTATCTGTTAGTGTGTCGCAGCCTTAGTTACAGCTGGAAACGGGGCTGTGGTTTGAATCTTGTCCATATCATTTTTCCAGCTTTAGGAAAACTATAACCCGTTAATAGCTTTAATACTATTTTGTTTGATAGTATGAGTAAGTGACAAACATGGGTTTTGGCAGGAGTTGCCCGCGATAGGAATGTTCCAAAAGGATACAAATGAGCATCGTTTTGAATTTGTTGAAGTACCCTTTAGCCACATTTGAATTTTCTTGAACTGGTTGGGTCGATGATGACGAACCAGACTTGATGATCACATTGGTCAACTCAAAAAGAGCCAAGAGCGGATCTTTGTTGCCAAAGCAGCACTATAGACCTCTCAGTAGTGTCTGTCTACACGGCGGAGCCCCACCATGAAGAGTAAAAGTCTATCTTATTGCTTCAATACTTCGGTTGTGATGGTCAACGAAAATCAAGGACCAGAAAGATCTCTCTCTTCAGTTATTCATTTATTTTTCCAAGTTCTAGTTTCAGGATCTTTCGGTAACCTGATTAATAAACGTCTCCATTATTGTTTTCTATCAGGTTGGGCCCGCTGTAACATAGATCCCCGTTGAAAGGACGTTTATGTGATTCCTGATGCCAACAGGCTCTCTTGCTTCCAGCTTGCTCTAGACCTTTTAGCAATCATGGCAACTAACGTGAACCGTCTTTTATTTTTCAGGTACTACTTCGCTGTGACATTCTTGACTAATTAAGTAGGTTGGTGGCACCATTGCTATGGCTGTTATTTTTTATTCCTCTTTTGTTTTTGGTTCGGGTAATTATGTACACGCATATTGGTGGTTTCTTGCTTGACTAATAGGATGATCCTCCTTTCTCTTGGTTCTGGATTGGCTTTGTAGAAAGTCAGAGTCCATAAACCTTTGATGTTCAATATTTGGAGGATTAAGCAATTTAAATGTTTGATTGCTGGACTGGAGTAGGTGGGATACGGATCCTTGGCCCGGGGACATCTCATGTCAAGAGAAAATTTGGCTCCATAATCCCATCTTCCATTTGATCTATCATCTAAAAAATTTAAGGCTTAGACACCATTTTGGGATAAATTCGGTTGCTGGAGTTAGTAAACCAAAAGCTTGACCATTTCAAAAGGTTCCAATCGTGTAAGACTTAATCCCTCAATCAAATGGGAACATAATCCCCTCCCCTCCCCTTTGGGCTTGGCAATAGATAAGAGTCGCAAGACGTAAATCTTGATATAGGAAGGATTATACTTGGTTGGTTTGTTTGGGGAAGAGTTACATTGATTGATTTCACTATCAGCTTATTGACCGTGACGAAAAGCACATGCAAAAGCTAAAAAGAAGTATGCTCAAATCATGTATCTTTTGATTTGTATTAAATGGTGTTGCTGTGGAAAATTATTCAGGCAATGCCGTACCTAGCAGATAAAAAGTCAAAATCTGCTACTTTTGAATCATGGTTCAAAGAAGGAAAGACATTGAAAAGAAGAACGGTACAAGGGATGGGAGGAAAAAGTAACAGAGGTGATAAATACAGTAGTGGGTAGAGCAGCATAGCATATGGGTCTGAAGTTGGTAACTATCCAATCCTCCCGTTGTAGTTGTAACATAGTGGTTCTTGTTTTGCTATTCCTTCATACTATTTTACACCAAGAATAGCATTCTCTCTTTATTTTATTTGAAACTGTTAGACTTTATACCACATCGCTCACCTAAGCCACCCAAGCTTCATTAATATAACATAGAGGTTACTCCACCTATTGCCAATTGGTTTTAGGTTGGAACCTTTCAAGAAATCTAACATAATATCAGAGCTAGGTCTTGGATGGCTTCACTTCACGTGGTCAAGTCTGTCCGAGTCAGTTGCCTCACCTCGGGGCAATCGCCTCATACCTCTATGTGCATCTGGGCAGCATGTTAGAGGGATTGTAAGACTTTACCCACATCGCTCACCTAAGCCACTCTTGGTTAATATTATCTAGAGATTACTCCACCTATTGCTAAATGAATTTGGGTTAAACCCTCCGACAAATCTAACAGAAACCATCTCTCCATTATTTCCTATAACAATAGCACTATATAACAGATTGAAATTTGAACTCAACATGCTGCCTACCTCTCTTATTTAAATGCCAAATGGGTATGCAAAATAAAAAGTTAGGCCATGTTTGGTTGTGTGAATTCTCTACTAGAGTAGAATCATGTAGTGTTTGCTGTTCATCTCCACTTTTTTTGGCCTTAGTAACTCATTTGGTGGAGAGTTGACAGCGGATCTTGTCGGCAATGGGGACTAATACAGACTGCTCACCAACTAGAAGGTAAAGCTTTTCTTCACTCGTATGGTATTTGCTTTTATTATTCACTCCACTCATGTTTTTTGTAAAAGTGGAAGGGAGATACAATTATTAGTAGAGGACATCAACTTTCTCTTTATACAAGAATCTTTACCCTTTCAATGCTCCCTCATAATTAATCCTCTTTTTTCTTGTTCTCATCTCTATTCTTTCCAACTTGTTATTCAACCCTTTGATTGCTTTTGGATTTGAACACAATTATAAGAAATGAGTATGAGATATAATTGGAACTGCTATGGCTATACTGTAAGTAATGACAACAGCAATTTGTAACAAGTTTTGCAAATAATGAATCTTGGTTCTGATTCTCCTGATGATATCTGTGTTGAAATTGGAATGATGATGATCATGTATTCTCCTCGCACATATTATTTTTGTTTCGACTGTTAGGGTGTCCGGCCAGCTTATGCGAGCCTCAATTACTCCCCTATTTGCACATATTAGTATAAACCAAACGCATTCCTGTTCATTTGAAGTCCTATGGGCGCGTGTTTTAAACTCTCTCTGCCCATTACTTTGGCTCAAAAAGAACAAGCTCTTTCCATTCCTCACAATATGTAGGGTTTCCCATGTACTACTCCTATCTCTTTCATCTGAAAGTTGATCTCTTTCTTAATTCTTGGGCATATTCTTTGTTTTGTTTTTGTTTTTTTTCTAAACAAATCTTGTGAAGTATTTATAATCAAGCTATAGAAGGCATACTGTTTACCTAAGCAAATACAAACCGGAATACTATTTGATCACATGATGTACTTTTAGGTGTGCACTTTCGGCACTTTTACTTGTTTTTTGTCCACCAAACCCTTGCTGGTTGTTACTTTAAAAATGGAACACTAATGCTTTGGTGATTATGTCTAAGTATTACATTTTGGGTATCACGTGATGTGTCACCACTATATTGGTAGAATGTATCTCAGTTGTCATGTCGTGGAGCACATTCTACCAATGCAATAGTGACCCCTCACATGGTACCCAATGTGTGATACTCAGATATGATCACCTTAGCATTGCTGAAATTGCAATCAGTAAGAATATGTAAATACGGGTACCTAATGAAAGTCCAGTGCTAGTACCCTTATGGCTTATACTATAGTCTAATCTGGGGTGTATATATATACCATAGGTCCTTTTTTATAATCTCTTATTCCATTTTAGGTTGTTCTTTAATAAGTGTTCATGTTAAAAAGTCAGTGCGGACTCTTTGTAATGCAAGTGAAGGAAATATTTGTATTAGAAATATTATTTTTGACATACTGTACATTGTGGCTCAGTTTAGCTATGTATCTATAGTTAAGGTCACCCGCCAAGATGTGAAGAATACTCATAATCTTGCGCGGAGTCACCTTTATTAATTTCTAGTTTAGTAATGAAGGCTTAAGTTTGTGGTTAAAAAAAAAAGTTAGTGAATGAAGTGTAATAATGATGTCTCCTTCAAGAGCAACATTGGTTTGGATTTACGAGATTGTACACTTAAAAAGTGACGGAGGGAGGTATATATCAAAGGCAAGTCATCAATATCAGGACTAGAGGATCTACAAGAAATTACTTTCTTGAGGCCTGACCTCAAGAATCGAATTCTAGTCAATTTTGTTAAGAGTAAATCCACATACTAACCGGACTAATGCTTGGGACTGTATATATCAACACATACATAAACTAAGCTTGACATAATAGCATGAAGTTTTTTGGGGGTAATAATACCATTAAGTTGCTTGGTAAAAAGCACATGCTACTTTCTCATGCTTCAAGCTACGAAAATTAAGTATAAGTACCTTTGTATACTATTGCCTGGAAATTAGTCAGTCATTCATTGGTTAATGACTTAATGGTAAATTTAATTTCTATTAAGACCCAAGCCAAGGAGAATGCTTACGTGTGCCCAATAGGCACATGTTAAGATTGAAAAGTGTATTGAGATGTGTGAAAAATATATAGAAATATGTGAAAGTGTATTGAAATGTGTAAAATGTGTATAGGAATATGTGTTTGTTTTGTTTATTTATGTGTTTATTGTGTGCCCAATAGACACACGTTAACAAGACCCTAAAGCTAATTTATTTATTCCTATATGTAGTAATTTCACAAGTGACTCCTTAACAGAAGAAGAAAAAAACAGCTACTCCTGTCTGTCCAATATCCCCCACCTTATCGGATAACCATTACTTACCATTCAAAATACTTGCACAGAAACATTATTGCACTTTCTTTTTTTTATCATATAATGTATGTCTCACGTACACGTGTACCTCGATTAATTTGGGACCCAATCTCACCGTCCACTTGAGGGAAGCCCAAATAAAACCGGAGTAGAGCTCTGTATGGACTGTCCCGAAAGAAAAAACATTATTACGCTTACTTTTATATTCATAACGTAAAACGGTCACCTAACCTACCTAAACAAATTATTCAATTTCCATTTCATATCATTCACTTTTTCCCATAGGTCCACAGACTAACGGCTTGTTTGGTCTGGTGTCAATAAAAATGATGTGTCCCTAAAATGTAGGCTTTGGAGTAGGCTTAATGGGTTGAGGATAGTCTCTAATTACGGGTACCTAATTAACTATGCTCTTCTTTTTATTTTCGTTGACTCGCAATTTCCTTCTTTCTAAATGGGAAATGTTTAAGGCCACGAGAATAAAACCATCCTTAATTGTTGAGGTTTTGAGTTCAAATTATTCTTAGCCACTGCAAAATATGAAATGTTTCATTATTTAAAAAAAAAAAATTAAGCTCATTCTAAAAGAACTAGCTGACCTTTCAATATGTGGATTTTTTTCGCTTGATAACTCAGGATGTCCGGATCAGCTTGTTGCATCTCGACTCTTCAAGTAAAAGCTCGCACTTCTATAAAATTAAAATTATACAATATTTTGAATAGTAGCAAAATAAATTATATCCACACAATGACTAACAAAGAAGTTTTCAATTAGGGTGCTAATCAAGGCCAAACGAGCCGAACACACTATTGCTCAAGTTTGGCTCAAAACTCTTTGTACACAAGGTCTTGAGCTTGAAAATATAATGGAACCAATTGTTCAAACTCGGCTCACATTTGGATTTCTGTGATCGTGATAAGCTTTTGACTTGATTCATAAAATATGCAAGTCAATCTCGAGCTTTCAAGCTTGAGTGTGAAGTTCTAAATAACAAAAGAGAAGAAAAATTATATTTGTACACCATTACACTTGCATAAAAACTGAATGTCTAGCCTTTTATCATGTCTAAAACATTTCAACGCTTGAAAAGCAATTTTAGTCTTTCATACTCATTTCATCATATTTTTTTTCCATCTTCTACGTGTTACGTCCCGAATTTCGAAAGCATTAAATAAACCATTCAATTATAAAATGAATTGATTTTCTAAGTGATTAACTTAAAATGCAATGGAAACATTAGATTAACCATGCAAAATACTTAATGCGATTACAGATCATCGAATACTAAAGTCGAATACTAAAGTTGATAAGTTATATACATACATCCAAATTAAAAGTACGGAGTGGACATAGCTCTAGAAGTCTAAGTTAAGATCTAGTCTTCTATGGGCTGGTCAGCAGCGAAAGCTCCCTCCTGATGGTACTCTTCCTCTTTTCCGCCTTCAATACCTGGCGTAATAATGCAGGGACAACAATAGCACTATGAGCGATAAATCAACCAGTAACTAACCCTCACTCACTAACCCTTACAAGCAATTCATACAACTGTTCAATATTTAATGAAGAGCATAAGTATAACACATCATCTGTTTAATTGCTAGCCATTAACTTAGTGAATTCTATTGATTCTTTCCACAAAAAATCCTCCTCCCATATCCACTAACCCCCCGACTGTTCCCATGGGACCACTCCATTATTGTTCGTCATGCACGAGAGTCTCACGTGCTTACACCTAAGTAATTTATTTAGCATGGATCCGCATAAGACTATAATGAGAAGACGCTACACAATCTAGAGTTTTTCCATGACATATCGTCCATTAGGATCGAACACAATTTCTACAATATCACATCTGGCACGCATGCCGGCAAATCATTCTAGGACCCACAAGTACCTTAACACACCTGCTGAAAAATCATTCTGGGACCCCCAGGTACCCTAGCCATCCGTAATGACTTATATATAGTTACAATCAAAATCTCGTATTTCTATCACTTTTTCAATTATCCATTATCCTAACGTCTATGTGAACGCATCACATGAATACCATCCCAGTGAACCTACTTGTTCTTTCTAACATTCCATGAATACCAATAAGCTTACAATCAAACAATAAATAAGTGAAAGGGCACAACAATTGATAACGTTCAAGTAATTCATATAGATGTTTGGGAATTGTGAGAAATTAGTGAATGAAGCCAATATCTTGAGATTTGGTATTCTTTAAGGTTTACCAATGTATTTGGTGAATTAAAGGAGTTTAAATGTAATTAAGTCAAAACTCTAGGGTTCAAAGTATAATTAATAAAAACTTGGGGTAGTAGTGTAATTTAATAATATGTTGGGTAATTCAATAATTTGACATAGTCTAGAGTAAAACGGTAATTTAACTTAGTACAGGGGTAACATAATAATTCGACTAAATGTAGGGGTAAAATGACAATTGGATTATGTGTAGGGATAGAATAATAATTTAGCTAAGATTAGGGGTGATATAGTCATTTTACCAAATATAGGGGCATAATAGTACTTTTACTAAGTATGGCTAGAATGGTAGTTTTACCAAGTTTAGAGTATAATGATAATTTCAGTGCTCTAGACTTTTGTTGCAGAAATTGTTGTATAACCTATTTTCCTTAATATTTTACTAGCGTAAAACCCGTGCTATGCACATGGAATTGAAAATACTAATGTTTTCAACTATAAAATGTGTAGATGTTTCATGTGTATATCCAAATGAGAGTTGTTGAATTACTTTTTATAAAACAATGTAATTTTCATTCCGCATCAAAAATTCCTTTCTATTTACTCATGTGAGAATGTTGTTTGTTATACTCCAATCCACGCATACTCTTAATTGCTCTAAAAAATCAAGGAATGAAAACAAAAAAGACCAGGAAGAAAGTAGTTTGGCATGGAATCCACCAAAACATCACATTAAAGCAATTTTCGGAATTAAAATCAAAATCATAATCATAATAATCCTAGGAAACCAAACATTATACCCAACCAATATATTAAAGAACACCATTTTAGACAAATGCTAATACATTGGACCAAAAAAAAAAGTAACCGAAGGATCCCATATGCGTATAACTTAGCTACTTTGTTTAAATGGCATATCCTTTGTTCAAGCTCAACATTTTGATGTTGTTGTGATTGGTTAATATATTCTACAATATCCATAATATATAAAACCATACGATTCATCCTAGCATATATATTCGGTATTTTTTACAAATCCAGTAAAATCTACAGTGTAGGTAAAGTAAGCTATATTTTGTTTCCTATGTACATAGTCTTCAAAATGATCAACAAAACTAAAAGTATCGAAAATAATTTAGGGTTCCATCTAGACTGAAATTTCCGCACAAATTATTCGAAAACATCCATAGCATGCTTGGTAGTCAGTCCTTCATTATTCACAGAGAAAATGCAAATTGGACAACTCAATTGCGGTAGTGTGCCAAAGAGCATTTTGATATAAAAAAAAGAAAAAGAATAAAATAATAAAAGTGGTAAGAATTATGAATATTGCGATCTACTAACATGAAAGAGATAAAAAAATACCTCTTGATTCTTTGGCATTCGAAATGATCCTGAAATGATCCTGACGATGAATTGATCGGATGCGTTGGTTTCCAATTTGTAGTTTGCTCATGCATCGGTAAGTTTTGATATTAAGTGGCACATAAATACCCTATGCAAGTACTTTCTTCCTCTCTACTCTTCCTCAACCCTCAAAACTTCCCCCAAAATGTCGATCTATTATCTTCCATCCGAAAATGAATCATACCACTTGAAACTTGAAAGAACGGCCTTATAAATGATAGAAACTGAAGAAATAATGAACCAATTAAAACCTTAATAGTAGCATGATGCCAGAGAATAAGAGTGAGAAATCTTTGTTTTACCCACGCCAATTGGTACCTTTCCAATTGAAAGACAATCCTTAAAAAATGAACATTCATATGAGATCGAGAGGATTAGGAAAGAATTCTCTTCAAATTCAAAACGCATAAAAAGATGTTTGTCAATATTATATATTGTTATCTTTCCAAAATACAAATACTTATAGGGTAAATTTCACTACCTCCTTTGAGGTTTCTGACAAATACACGAACCTCTCCTGAGGTTCCTGAAAATGCAGCAACCTCCCTTACTTTACAAACTAATTTTCACTATCCCCTCTGGCGTTAATTTTTGGCTAACGGGGTTAACATTTGTAATGAAATGACCTTTGTACCCCTATGTATATATATCCACACTTCATCTCATTTCAGCCCTAATCGATCAAACCCACCCTTCTACTGAGTGAGTGAGTGAGAGAGAGAGAGAGAGAGAGAGAGAGAGAGAAAGAGAACGCTGAACGCTGAGATCTTGAGAGATGTCGACGTGCGAGAGACATTCAAGATCTTTACGAGAACGCTGAGATCTCCAAGACGTGCGCATCCATTTGTCCAGAGCTTGCGAAGATGGAGGTCGAAGTACATATACGTTGACGATCGAAGTCTAGAAACTGTAAGAATGTGGTTGCTGCACAGGTTCGTTCCTTCCTCTCATTTGTGTACTTGGCCGGTCGATCTTTCTCTCATTTGTGTACTTGGCTGGTCGATTTGTCTGATTTTGATAAACAAAAGGGTTTTGGGGGTTTGTGTTAGGGTTTATGGTCTGTGTATTTGGTAAAAAATTATGGGTTTCGTAAAATTTCTATTTTCATCAACAAATGGGTTGTATTGTGTTTGTGTTATGGTTTAGATTTTTCTTTTAGGGTTATCTTACGAAAAATTGGGGATTTTGTAAAAGTTCATCTATTTGCATCAACAAATGGGTGTTATTGGGTTTGTGTTACGGTTTAGGTTTTTTTTTTTTAGGGTTCTTTGACTAAAAACTGGGAAACCTGTAACATTTCATCTGTTTTGGTCGACAAATTGGGTTTGTGTCATGTTTTAGGGTTTTTTTCCTGAGGTATTTGACAAAAATTTGGGGTTTTGTCTCTCTAAAATCTGTTTTGAATTGAGCTTGTACATTTTCTTATATATTATTACATTCTTCATTTCAGGTATGGCTCATTTTCGCCTGTTTGAAATTGTTTTACACTATGAAGACAAAGTGGTTGTTGTACAAAATGTGGATCCAGACAGGTATTCGTATTTCGATTTGATTGAGGATGTATGTGATGCTGTGATATCTTACATCCCTGCAAGTAGAGGTTTAACTATAAAGTTGTGGTGCGACATTCCTGGTAGCTCTGAGAGGAGGAAAGTGGAGACTGATGCTGATGTTTACAATATGTTTTATGTAGAGGGTAGGGTTACGAAAATGTTTGTGGATCTTGAGCCTACAACTACTGAAACTGTTAATACAGCTTAAACCCATTAATAAAAAAATGCATTTTCCATTTTTTCAACTAAATGGATTTTCTAAATTTCTAAAATTAAAAAGTAGAGAAGAAATTACCTTACAAATGTTAGAGAGAGAGAGAGAGAGAGAGAGAGAGAGAGAGAGAGAGAGAGAGAGAGAGAGAGAGAGCGCGCTCCAGTGAGGCAACTGTGTGTATTGTGAGGGAAGAGAGTGTATTGTATCCTATTTATAGGAGGATGAATGAGAAGGAGGGCAATATGGGCAATAAAAATTGAAAAGGGGGTGACATAAGCGTTTTCAGTTAATAAAACTAACGGAAGTAACGGCAAGGGAGGTCTTTGCGAATTAGTTTGTAAAGTAAAGGAGGTCGCTGCATTTTTAGAAACCTCAGGGGAGGTCCGTGTATTTGTCAGAAACCTGAGGGGAGGTCAGTGAAATTTACCCATACTTATATCATGTTATGCTATGAAATATTAGGCAACCACTCTTCCAAAAATTTAATAATACATTAGAAAACAATGCATCTACCTACTCTAATTGCAGTGGCCAATGTAAACTTGTGAAAAATTTATTACGGAAGATATGAAAAAAGAAATTAAATAATTACAAAATGTAATGACAAAATTAATTACCTCATTGGCCCTCTCTTAAACATTAATAAAACAGTGTCAATATCTCTTTCAATCTTTTTTGGAACCTGAGTAACATGCATGCATTGAGGAAAAATAGAAATTCACAAAAAGATTTACAAAAAGTTTGTTCGAGAGAGATCACAAAAAATGTCAACAAAAGTCAAACACTGTTGAAACCACTATTGAAAGAGCAAGAAAATATTGAAAGACATGATAAGAGAGAAAACCCTGCATTGATCAGTAATGCTTAAAGGGATACGAAATTAATGTGTAAATAGAAAGGGAAAAGAATGAATACCTTAGCTACAACCATTGGTTATGGCTTTGATGGCAAGCAAGGGGAACAAATTAACTATTTGAATTTTGAAGAACCGGAAAACAAAAAGAATCTTGTAGAACTCATGCATAGCAATCTTGATGGGGAGGTAGACAACGTTTAAATTTGAATATAGATTGGATATAAATAGTCCTTAGTATTAGGAGTAGATAGAGTTATCTTTAACTAACAATTTTGATTATTTGGTTATATTTCAGCAATTCTCTTTTAAGTTGGTAAAATCTTTTAAAATAGCGTGAAGAATTGTGAAGAGACATTTGTCATCACGTCATGCCTCCTCACGAAAAGTCAATTTGCAATACTATATTAAATTAGCGTAAAACCCGTGCTATGCACGGGACGATTCCAAGTACCCATGGTCAATTAAATAATATCAAATAAATTTCTGTGGGTTAAATTTTCAATTCATATAGCATTCACCGCATCTGCGGCAAATAAAAAAAAAGTTCAATTCAAAAAAATATCCATGAAACTTAAACTTTCAAATAAGACCATGACCGTGAAGACCAAAATAGTTCTCTGCCGTCCCTCGACACAATGCGGAATATGAAAACACATAACGTCTAATTACATAAAAAAAAAACTCAAGCGAATTGGTTTAACCACCATCATTTTATCACTGTTTATATTTTCAGTTGTACTAATATAACACGCTAATGAATACACATGTTATTTTCAAATTTATATTGGGAGTTTGAATTATCAAGGATGTTTTTGGAATCTCTAATAGTTTTTTTTTTTTTTTTTTTGGCTTTTTGCTACCGAGTGTACCCCAAAAAACCCCAATATTTGAGTTCTCTAGAATTCTCACTTGAAATCCCTAGTTGCTACCATTTTTTTTATCTTGTTTCTTTATTAAATAAAAAAACCTATAATTATAAATCTCATACCGAACATCGTATCGTTTTGATTAATTGTATGATATATACCAATACTAAAAAATTTACCGGTACTCAACAATTATATATGGAAAATATTTGCATTTACATATTGATCATTAACGTAGTTGATTTTCTTGAGCCGTGTTCTAATTATCTGGCACACAGACCTAAACTCCTTCAACCTTCACACCTCGACTTGCTTGCCGTTGGATCTGTTCATATATACTTCATATAAAATAATTTGTATTAAGAGCTATCAAATAAATGTCTTTCAACGAAAAAAATAGAAAAAACACAATGCATTGATAAAAAAAATCCTATGTGTTATACATGGACCATTTGATATGACCATTTGATCTTTTGACTTGTGTGTTAATATACATACACACATAGACATTTACAACAACATAGACGTCAAAAAAAAAAAAAAATACTAGCTTAAATGTAGCGATTCTTTTTGCTTTCTTTGCTTGATCATTGAGCTTTTGATAGCTCCATTGATGGCACATATATAATACACAAAAATGATTAGAGAGGAAGAGATTTCTTTCTACTCGTATATATAAGAGATTTCAAACAATTTTCATTCTATTAAGGAAATGAAAATGTTAGAGATTTCGAATTTTGAAATTCAAACATCTATAGAGTGTTAAGATTATGTCCTTATTATCACTTCTAATTAAAAAGTATAATTATGGTCTTATTCGATTACAACCATTTGTCGCACAAATCAATAATATATATGATAGATCTGGATTTACTTTCTTAATATCTGGATTTACTTTCTTAATAATTAATTTTGTATAATACACAAAAATGATTAGAGAGGAAGAGATTTCTTTCTACTCATATATATAAGAGATTTCTACAATTTTCATTCTATTAAGGAAATGAAAATGTTAGAGATTTCGAATTTTGAAATTCAAACATCTATAGAGTGTTAAGATTATGTCCTTATTATCACTTCTAATTAAAAAGTATAATTATGGTCCTATTCGATTACAACCATTTGTCGCACAAATCAATAATATATACGATAGATCTGGATTTACTTTCTTAATAATTAATTTTGTTGGACTAACCAATAGCATTTATTATAACCTTCTTTCAAGGTAAAAATATCTCAACCTAACTTAACTTATTTTTGTGGACTAACTTAATTGTTTGTAAAAATATTCTATTGTGGAATTTGTTTTTCAATTTCTTTAAATTCATCTTTAAAAAAATATACTAAATTCATCCAAATTTTAAAATTTAAACTGTTTGATTTAGTTTCCAAAGAGTCAAGATTAGTATTACTAAGGTTGCTAGTGGTAACTTGTGAGGTGAAAAAAAAAAACTAATTCCCAAATGTTGAAATTTGAATTATTTGATTTAGTTTTCAACTAAAAAGTCAAGATTAATATTACTAAGGTTGCTTGTGATAACTTGCCATTTGCATTTAGTACGTACTTCTACTTTTGAACTTTAAATATGAGAAACTTCTGTTTGGACTTTCAATCCAAAGACATATTAATTTAAATAATGACATAGATACACATATAGACATACCTGTATAATAAACATGATTGGAAGGATATTTCATAGTCATCATGGGAAATAAGAAGATGTATGGAATAGCAAAATTCTAGTATTTTGAAATTCAAAAAGATTTGGGAAATGTGATATGGTTAGGTTACATGTCTCAGTTCAAGAATTGAATTACAATCCAATAAGTTCATGCCACTTGTTGCGCTCATAGCGCTCCTCGCGAAAAACCATCCTGCAATACTATATAAGATTTAAAGAAAATATATAATGGAATAAAACCAAATTTTAGGGTTAAATCCATAAGCTCATACGAGTTAAGGGGTCTTTAGTGTAATAAACATATTAACTTTTCAAATGGTTACTGGACAAATGTTGTACCGGTACAGGAAAGTTCCCTTCGGTTTAAAATGGTCAGAATGTTCAAATTTCCTTTTGTACTGGTACAATACTAAATTTACAGTAGGCCTTGTTTGTTTGACCAGATAAATGACAGAATTTTCGAATTTCCTTTTGTATCGGTTCAATACCGAATTTACTTTAGGCCTCGTTTGTTTGATCGGAGATTGATTAGGATATCAATAGATGGAGAAAATCCATATCCGGTGTTTGTGTTCAACGGATATAGCCATTGGAAAATACTTTTTTTTTTTTATAGCACATGACTAATAGGGGAAAATCCCCTCCCCCCACCAGATTTTATAGTACGGATTGGGATAATAATTGACACGAGATTTCAAATCCCATTCACAATAAGGGTAATAAACATTGGATTTTGGGTCCCACTTCATCCCACCCTCAAATCCCACCAAACAAACGAGGCACAGTGTGAACTTTTACTGGTACAGACCTGTTACGAAATAGGGTATGCTACGGTTCATACTTGTTTATTAAGCCAAACCAGACTAAACATATATCTACATATATAATGTATATATTTTTTATGTCTGATTTTAGAGTCGCATGATTTAGAGGTCGCAATTTGTATGTATTAGTAATTCCTTAAAAATATGGTGTCCTAAATTACTTTTACGCAAAATCAAATCTGCTTCCGCTTTCACGATTCAGGAAGAAGGATAGAGCGGTCTGGCACTTCACTAGCAACGGGTCTTACACCGTGAAGTCCAGGTATGAAACAGCATTAGCTCTCAGAAGGAACAGACAAATGGGGAATCGGACTGCTGGGGAAGGAAGTAACAGGAGTGATCGGAAAGAAGTATGGAAAAGTGTCTGGGATTTGCCTTGTCAAGGAAAAATTAAACACTTCATCTGGAAATGTTTTCATGATATAGTACATGTGTATGATGTTCTCGCTAAGCGAAAAATGACGGGTGATGTTCTTTGTCCGCTTTGCGGTGAGGATAAGGGAGTAAAGGCGCATCCGGAGGAGTGAGCAGCTGTTGGGGCAATTGTGTGGAGAATTTGGAAATGCAGGAACGATGTTGTGTTCAACAATAAAGTTTGGAGACCGGATGCGGCATGTGGCGAGGCAATATTGGAGGCCACCAAATTCTTGAGGGATGTCAAAGTCCCCAACAACTTTAGAGGAGCAACACAAGGAGATCACGGGACCGGAGCAGTCTAAGTGGGAGAAACCATTGAGTGGGTGGGTTAAAGTTAATTTCGATGGAGGGTTAGCTAATAGAGCTAAGACAAGCGGGCTGGGTATTGTAATCTGTAATGCTGACGGGTCCTTTAGGGCGGCGAGAGCGGTTCATGTTGGCAACTTGATGAATCCTTTAGTGCTTGAGGGTCTATCAGCAAGTCTCGTATTTGCGCAGGAATTGGGATTGCAAAGGGTTCACCTGGAAGGAGATTCTCAACACGTGATTCAGATGATTCAAAAGAAAGGGGAAATAAATACCGATGCGGGCATGTTAGTTGAAGATATCCACCGAATGTGGCAGGATTTTGAAGGGATCAAAGTAAGTTTTGTCAGGCGGATTGGCAATTCGGCGGTGCACTTGGTGGCCAAAGATGCAGTGAGAGGGAGCGGGACACGCACGTGGGAATTCTATCCCCCCCCCCCCCCCCGGCTCTTAACTTCTCTTTAAGAGGAGGGTAGGCCCAATTGATGTATTTGATTGATCTTTTGGGCACTCTTTTATGGAGTTATTCCTAAACTTTGGCAAAAAAAAAAAAATTTACTTTTATGCGAAAATAGCCATTGAAAAGATTTAAAGAAGTTTCCCATAAATTTATGTTTCTTGGCAAATGAACAGCCAAATTTTAGTGTTCCTACAATCCCTTTATCAAATGAATACTCATATGAAAATTCTTTCTCTTTACTTCACTTCAAAACTAATTTCCATACATAATATTTCTGATAACTGAACAGAGCCTAAAGGTAATCCTACTTATTTACATTTTCCCTGTTAGAAAACAAATAGGAAGGTCTGTCTTTTCTATCTTGGGTCTATTTCCAGCCCATCTGAAAGCATATTGTGACTTTGAGAAAGAGAAGTCAGGCCTAGATTGAGTTGGGCCCTTAATCAATGATTGTTCTCAACTATTTTGGGCAAACCAACATGTGATCCATATTCTAATGCCACGGCCCATTAATCCCACTCCAATGAGAAGGAAAAAATAAACGAAAAAACGAAGTGAAACATATTTTCTTTTGTAGTTGGAATATGGATGAATAATGCCCAATTAGAGGAGCATTTTTATTGGATTCAAATTTTCATCCCCCATTAAGCTCTACTCGTAAGAAAAACAGAAAATTACCACCAGGTCAAGTTTTGGAAACTTAATTTCCAGTAGGTCAAGGGGGTTGAAACTTGAATACCACTAGGGTTTTATTTTTTTTTTAAATCTAAAAAAATCACGGGCATTATTCCTAGGTCAATTTTTTTGGGGGTTTAGGCACTTAGGGTATCATACGGTTTCATAGGGTTTTAGAAATTTAGGCACTTTCCATTCGGTTTGGAGTTTAGGCACTTTTCATTCGGTTTGGGGTTTAAGCACTTTCATATAGTTTGATAATTTTAAAATTTAAAATGTGAAATAAAGAGAGAGAGAGAGAGAGAGATTCGGGGGTGGGTCACGCCGTCACGGGGTGGGGCGGACCTGGGGGGAATTACCCCGACAAAACTAGACCTCGTGGAAATTCTCCCGAAGAAAAATAATACTCCATCCGTTTCAAATTGGTTGTCCCTTATACTATTTGGAGATGTTCTAAATTATTAGTCATCTTTGAAAAGTCAAAACAAAATTTATTCAATCTTCCAAATTAAACTCATTTACCACCAACAATTATTTCATTTAAAAGTTAAAATATAAGGGCATTGTTAGAAATCAATGAATCTGTTTAATGTGAATGTATTTATTGAATACAGTTATTGTATGTCTGCTTAGGGTGAGTTTGCCATGAGATAAAATGAGGTGGAAAGATGATTTTATCTCCAATGAATCTGGTCATTTTCACCCTATAAAAAATTAAAATTCTCACAATGAACCAGCAAATTGGAACAGAGGGAGGGAGTATGCGTTAGCCATACATCAAGAGCAATTAAGAAAGACTAAAATTACAATATCATCGGAAGAAAAATAGAAAAGTGGAAAACCTACATCACAACAAGCGGAGTGATAGCTAGTAATAAACATCATGTACTCCCATCAACTTGACTGAAATTCAAATCTTTTTTTTTGTCATTTCTAATCTATTACATGAAGAGAGAGAGGAATGAGATTCGATCCCGAAATATATTATGGGGCATTCAAGAGCTCAACCGCATGAGCTAGTCACCACTTATGAAATTTAAATCTCATAACTACCAATTAATAATACCGATTTTCATCAAGCAGGGGAAAAAATAAATAAAACCCCATGTTACAAACGGGGCCCAAGCATGAACAAAATCAGAATTTTTTTTATAGAGCAACCATATCCATTTTCCATTGTTGGTTTTCACAGAGAGAGAGAGGGAGAGAGTACGAATAGATCATGACTCGGACGGTGAATCGTCGGACGGTGAAACGTAAGAAGGCGGAGGCGAAGGCGAAGGCGGAGGCGGAGGCGGAGGCGGAGGCGAAGAAATCGACACAAAAATCGAAACAATTGGACGTCGAATCAACTCCCGCCGATCAGAACAACAAAGAATTGGAATCGACAGAGGGCGACTGTAATCAACAAGAAGGCGTATCTGCTACGGTTAACGACGGAGAATGCGAACAGGTGATGATTGGCGTTGGGAAAATCAAGCAAGAGTTTTTTAGGGCTTCAGACACGAGTTCTGCGTTAGGACCGAGAGTTAGGGAGGAAATAGTTGAGGAAGAGAGAGACGTGGAAGGTGTCAGGGGAGATAAGGGAATAGATGGGGGTAATGGTGGAGGTGGAACTCAATTGGCTATTATTCCAGGTAATTGAATCACTCCTTTACTAGAAGTTGAATGGTTAGTTTGAAGTTTGAATTAATCTTTTATTTTTGGGTAATTTCAATTTTATTGAAACGAGACACAGATAAAAGAACACTGGAGCAGGAGGGAGAAAGACCACCCCTAACCAACAAGAAAGATAATGCATATGAGGCGGAAGTAACAGAGAAATGTAACAATGCAACTGAGGGTGAACAAAATGAGGGAAGAAATGGCGATAATGGCGGAACTCGATTGGCTATTATCCCTGGTAATTGATCACACGTCACACCTTACTAGCAGTTGACTGGTTAGTTTAATTAAGCTTATTTCTATTGCATTGTATACGATGACGGTTGAAAGAGAATGTTAAGCTTACGAATCGAGCTATTCGGGTGCAGTTCGTGGCTCGGCTTGTTGGTAAACTAGTCGAGCTCGAGTTTTAGCTCGTTTAGTAAAACGAACCGAGCTTGTCTAGTAAATGAACCGAGCTCGAACACCTTGATATTAAACGTGCTGAGCTCAAGCTTGATTGGGGTCGACTCGGCCTCAAGCTAGACTAGTTTTGAACGAGCCGAGCTCGAACACTTCGAAGCTCAGCGCCGTTTGCTTGTGCCTTACATAGTATAGGGGTATGGGTACTGACGCATTAGTAGTATTATTTGTAACAAGTTTGATGGGGGAGACTTTATGTGATTTCTACGGCTCGGAGCTTCTTGGTCAGCGATTCTAATGGAGCTTCATAGGGCATGTTTGATGGTGGGATTATAATCCCCAATTTACGGTACAAGGGAATATTTGGGGCCACATGTCCCTTAGGATTAGCTAGTCCCACTTTTTTTAATGTGAGATTAAAGTTAGGACTGGACTAGAGGGGAGATTATTTGGCTCCTTAGACTACCCAATACCAGGTGGTATTAGCTAATCCCGATCATTGGAATAATTTCCCTCGTCGTCCAATGGTCAAAAATGATTCTCCACTCTTTATCCCATCATTTATCCCCCCACATCAAACATAGTACAACTAATCCTGTACTATATACAATCTCATCTATTATCCAAGGACCTACTCGTCCTCTTTATTCCCATCATTAATCCCATCTTTTCTAATCCTTCCAGAAAATAATCCCGACCATTGGGATTATTTCCCTCTTCATCCAATGGTAAAAAATGATTCCCCAATTCTTATCCCGTCGTTTATCCCACCCAAATCAAGCATAGTACAACTATCATGTACTATATACAATCTCATCTATTATCCGGGGACCCACATGTCCTCTTTACCACCATAATTAATCCCATCTTTTCTAATCCTTCCAAAAAATAATCCTGCAGTCAAACGTCCCCATACGTATAGGACCTTTAGTAAAGCACCAGACTATGTTTCTAGACTAGTTTGTTGTCCATTCTAATCCTATCTTTTTGAACTGTATAGTTCAACTCTTAAGTGTATCCAAGTCTGCTTGCTCACTGATGTTTCTCGGATTTGTATTTCGCCCCTTGTGACTTTGTGTGGAATTCCTTGGTTTACAATGTTCAGGCTCATAGTTGATGATATTTCGTTGTTAGTTGCAGAACAGAACTTAGGTAACGAAGGAATTGCTGCTGCTCAAATTGGTGATTCTAAGGCGCTTGGTGACAATGACAATGTTCTTGTTCTATGTGAGGGCGGGGATGGGAAAGGAGGGGATCAGTTGGGTGCAATAGATGGTACTGGGGATAGTGGGGAAGATGACAAGGTAGACAACGAAAATGGGGAACACCCTTCTGTTTTTATCGATAATCACTTTATTGAGAGGAGGAAGGAAAAGGATTTGGAAATTTTTGTTGGAAGGCTGGATAAAGGGGCTGTTGAGGATGATCTGATCAAAGTCTTTGGGAAGTTTGGGGAAATAAGATCTGTTAGGTTAGTGAGGAATCCAATTACAAATCAGAGCAGAGGATATGCATTTATACAATACGCAACTGTTGAGCAAGCCAAAAATGCTCTGTCTGCATTAAAGGACGGGATCCAGGTTTAAATTTTACCTTTTATTATGCCTACTCCAGCTAAGTAACAATGAAGATACTGTTCTCTGTATGTTGATTTAAGATAGCAATAACATGGTCTTTTCGGCTGGTAAGGTTGGAGGCAAGCATGTTAAGATATCAGCGAGCCAGGACAACGATACACTTTACATGGGCAACATTTGCAAATTATGGACAAAAGAGCTTGTAAGTTTTGAATTCGTCTACGGCTTTTCATTTACACGGCATAATGTTTCTGGCTTATTTATGTGGTGATGAACTCCATGTTATACTTTGCAATTGTGTCGTCTTCATCTATCAAGGGATTTACTGGTGGAGGTTGTCATTTTCATTGTGACCCAAATTCTTTTCCCTTTCCCTCTGAAGGTACTGGAAGCATTGAAAAGCTATGGGATTGAGAATATTGAGGAGATACATTTGCCAAATGACCCTCAGAAAGAAGGGAAGATCAAAGGATTTGCTCTTCTGGAATTCAGCACCCACTCGGATGCATTAGCAGCATTTCAACGACTAAGAAAATCAGATGCTATCTTTGGTCGTGATAGAAGTGCTAAGGTTGCTTTTGCACAAACCCCAATGCATCCTCATGAGGAAGTTCTGTCTCAGGTTCGAAATCTGAGTCTGCTTTTGCTTACTGAACGCCGTTATTTGCAAAGTATTTACTAGCAAAGCTTGTGCTAGTGCGTTTGAAGTTTGAACTTGAAACTTGCTTGAGTGCAAGTCTAGAGTGGGAGGGGCTTAGCTAAAAGCATGTCGTCGTGAAAAGGTATCCATCTCTTTAATGAGTTTAACCAATAATCCATCACATAAAATCTTCACTAATCCATTTTTACCCCTAGTTACTGTGGTGAGGTTTCAAGAATGACTTGCCAAAAAGCTTACCTGTTTGGAAAGGCCCGTGCAGTCCATATTAAACTTTGACACTGTCTGTGACTTCCGTCAGGTGCAAGTACCTTTAGCATATGGTGAGGCAGACATGTACAAATGTAGTGCAAATAGATATATACGTTGGGAGTCAATTATGAAAATATACTTCATAAGATAGTTAAGCTTTTTATTGCAATACTTTTTGTGCTTCTAAGCTCAGACACAACTTGAATTTGTACATTATCTTGGTTTTATGGCTTAAGTAAAGGAAACACTGTGATAACACTAAATTAATGGCAATTTTTCCTGCACAAGGCATGCCATTCGTTAGAGAATATATCGTTGATACCATATTTCTGCAACTTAATTGGTTTAATCCTTGGAAGTGTATGAATGACAAATACAAAATTTTCCTTCTTTTAGGTTAAGACTGTCTATGTGGAAGGCCTAACTGATGCTTGGAATGAACAGAAAATAATAGAAAACTTCAAACAGTACGGTGAGGTTGTGAAAGTTAAGTTATCTCGGAATCTAGGCACCAGACGCAAAGATTATGGCTTTGTGACATTTTCTTCTCGAGAAAGTGCCCTGGCTTGTGTCGAAGGGATTAATAGTGCTTGTACTGGAGAAGGAAATGTGAAGGTAGTGAACTGTTTCTCCTTGCTTTCTCTTCTCATTCCTTTTATTTATTTAGGAAAACAGTGGTCTTAGGTTAAGTTTCTTCAGGTTACGGCTAGCATTGCAAAGCCTCATTTTAAAGGACGGCTACAAAAGCAAGGTACTCGTGGTGGATTCAAGGTTACGGGATCGACAGAAGGCCCATTGACAAAAGAAGAGAGTGGAAGAGAAAACAAAGCTGTATCTCCAAAGATGAAAGGTCATGCAAAGTTTAAAAAGGTGAAAAAGAAAGCAAATACGCTGGCCGAAGAAAAGGGAAAGGCTCTTTGCGAGCTGGAAATTGGTGGAGGTAGCAAACCAAATAAACACCAAACTATCATTGAAGATCAATTTGTTCGACCATCATCCAAGTTGGAAAAGAGAAGTCGCAAGAGAAAGAATCTGCACTCTCAGGTTGAGGGCCGTGGGAAGACAGGAGCTGACCATGGTCATAATGACAAACGATTGAAGAGGCAAACAGGTACAAGTACCTTGCAGTGGATCATACAAAGCTACCCATTTAGCTGCTTTTATACAAGGTTCTGAAAATTGAATTTTCTAACCTGAATACGCAGGCAACAAGGGGGGAAGGAGAAACAATGACTCAAGGAAGCCAAAGAGGCATCTGCATACTAGGAAAGGGTCAAACTATGATGCAGATTCCATCAAATACAGAAATCCACAGGTACCTGGATTCGATGCATCATCTGTTAGTTATAGAAGTCCTGCCTACGCCGCCACCATGTCTGGATCTAAAAGGCCTTATGCAGATATGGTAAGTTAAACTTATATCTCATTCATCAGTATCGCAATTTTCCATTTCTGCTTTGATTGTGTGGAATGGGTTTGTCACAGGAGCCACATGCTGGGTACCTTGAACCTGTTGCTCGGAAGCAAGGCCGAAGCAGTTTAGGTTATCTTGAACCTCCTGTTACAATGCAGTATCAACCTCTTGTCGGATACCAAGAAAGTGCAGTAGTGACACAAAGCCAACCTCAAACAGGATATCGTGAACCTGCTGTCATAAAATACAGTATAGCTCATGCAGGATATCGTGCACCTGCTGTTGGAACTTATGGTCAATCACCTGTTGGATACCTTGAACCTGCTGTTGGAAGTCAAAGTCGGGCCCATGATGTATATTCTGAGTCTGCTGTTCCAAAATACAGTCACGATCCCTACTTGAGAAGGTTTTTTCATACAAATTTTCTCATTCACTTTTGAGTTCCAATTTTGCTACTTCGGTCAACATAACTGTACTTGTAAACTGTTGATAGGGCTGTTGCACAGGATCTCCATGCCAGTGGTCAGTCAGCATATGGGGCAGGTATTTTCTTAACTCCATTTGTCAGTCATTCGTTTTCACAGCGCACAGAATCCCCAAAAGAAGTAAAAACTAATAACATAATAAAAGCCAGAACAGCCGAAATCTAAGGAAAGGAAAAAGTATCGTATATTAAGTTTCTTGATGACTTGTTCAAGTTCAATGTAGTTGGAAGGGCAGGTAAATATGCAGATTCTTAGCCCTTTCCCTGCTGCCTAGTGTATAGAAAGGGTTCCACGTGCTCTCTGTTTTGTCTCTTTATTGTATTTGTCAAACAATTGGTGAGACGTTACCCACCAATAAAAGAAATCGGGGGCCACTTAACAGACAAATGTATCTTCACGACATTCTTCACTCTTCAGTATCTCAAGGGCTTTCACGTTGCAGTGACATATGATACGTCTGCTAATGCTAGTAATGTATCATGACAAGTCATTTGTAGTAATTCTTTTGTGGTGGTTTTCCTGTAGGATATTCTCTTCTGCGTTCCTATGTTCCAAGTTATACTACCTATTATGTTGGATATGAGGTCTCTCTCTCTCTCTCTCTCTCTCTCTCCGTGCATGCGTTCACGCAGCATTTAATGGCATTACTATTTTTCACAGCATAGAATACATGTACTCAGGTATGCCTAATCTTTGATAAAAAAAAAAAAAAGGTATGCCTAATCTCCGACAAAAGAGCCTATGTCCTTGATTATAGGCTATTTTGGGATTTGGGGCAATCTTGACAAGAATTTTTAAAGTCAGGCTGGAAATATTGTTAAATCTCAAAGTTTTGCTCCGTCTTTACTTGCATTGAGTTATCATAAACTGTATGTACCTTCAAAGGAGTCTTCATCTGTCTTGTTTGGTACTTGAAAACATGATATATTTGGCACTTCTCCAACAGATCCTAAATGTGGTATCACTTTCAGGAATAAAGCATCTTTTTTCTTTACGTCAAAGCTTTCAGATTTTACAATTGTTCTCTCCCCTGAAAATTAGAAACATAATTCTGTGTTTACCGTTGAAGGCTTCTATTTCAAGTCCAAGGTTCTCTGGATGTCTACCCGCTAGTCAAATATTTATAGCCTGTTTGTTACTCTACATGCAGGGTGGTGGCAGTGTTAGTGGCCATTACGAAAGCAGTGGAGGAGCACACCTATCTCGAAGGGCATACTACTAGCGGAAAACAAGAGAGAGATGCAGTTTCTTTAACTTATCTCGATATCAACCCGTTATTGTCTCTCTCTCTCTCTCTCTCTGGTTTTTTATGTGCTTGGGAAGATGGGCGGTTGTCGTGCTAGTTGACCGTATACAAATCAATGAATAACATAGCTCCTTTTTCAGTTTATCTTACAGCTTTCCTCCTGTTTCCCCTGTACGTTGATTATATTCTTGTGATTGGATATCCATTTTCTTCAATGCGAACATAGGTTTCTTCCGGAGGCTTTGAGGTTTCTTCCAGAGGCTTTGATGTCCCTTTGCTCAAAACCCTGTTTATATTTACTTGGCACACTCGTATTACGCCTGTCTTCCGGCCATAAAGGAGGATAGAATGACCATGGCTGAACCCTTTTAAAGTCCAAAAGTTTGCCTAGAAGGATCCGAGGAAAGGATCGTAGTTCCATATCAATATACAGGCCATTAACGTACCAAAAACCAAAGAGAAAATTAGAGAGAATTTTTGTGTATTGAAGTGACCAGCATTCCACAATCCTGTATTATATTTCACAAAATTTTCTTCAATTCAACTAAATCAACAGGTAACATATTTGTCCAAGCTCCTTACTTCCAAACGGTTGACCTTCGTTGGCCGAGTATCAGTGCTCAGCACAAGCAAATCATTATATAAACAACTTTCTTTTACTCGATACTTTTGATGTTGCTTGAATTTATATCTCAACCGAAACAAAAAACAAAAATCAAACTCATATGTATATACCATCAGAGGAAAGATACTTTCAGGAAGATGGTGCCCATAATATCTAAGAAAATCAATCAGCAGGATTGATTTGAGCACTAGCACCTTCCATCATTCCATTGCGAATCTGGTCGCCAATATCCCTAACATGACCAGGACTCTAAGAAAATCAATCAGCAGGATTGATTTGAGCACTAGCACCTTCCATCACTCTAAGAAAATCAATCAGCAGGATTGATTTGAGCACTAGCACCTTCCATCATTCCATTGCGAATCTGCTCGCCAATATCCCTAACGTGACCAGGACCATGTGGTATAAACACAGTGGTGTTCTTTGAGTTGTTGCCGAGGTCCTTGATGGTGTCGAAGTACTGAGTGATCATGATGAGGTCCATCACCTCCTTGGCCGAGGTGCCTCCCACCTTGTTAGAGAAGTTCAGAATGTTCTCTCTCAAGCCGTCTGTAATTGCCTGCCTCTGCCTTGCAACGCCAACCCCACCTAGGTACTTGGCCTCAGCATCACCTTCTGCCTTTTTAACTTGGAGAATCTTCTCTGCCTCCCCTTTGTATACACAGGCAAGCTGAAGCCTTTGAGCTGTAACAAATAAATTGAACAAAATTTTCTTCAGTCTCGCACACTTCCAATAAATTTTCTATTTGATTGACAGGCATACAATAAAGTAGCCAAATTTGAGATTATTCATTGATGTAGATACCAAAATATCCAGAATAAATTAGATTTCACGTTAAATTTGAGAAAATTGTTCATGTGTAAGTCTACTTTGTGAGAGGTACAAACCTGCATTAATCTCATTCATTGCCTTGCGCACAGAGGGATCAGGTATTATATCAACCAACAGAATGTGTTCTATGTTGTATCCATATGCTCCCATCACCTGATCCACATATATATACTTTTAATTATCATTCTGAAAAAAGGGAACCTTGATACAGAATATTTGTAATATCAATCAGACATTAACATCATACTGGACGCATATTTCATGCCAAGGTGGTGCCTAAAATAAGAATCACAAACCCAAAATTAAGTTGCTAAAGGAGGAACATGTTTACGCATGTGGTGCCTAAAATACCCATGTTTCACTTTTGATCTATTTTCTTGTTTACAAACTACAAAGTGCAACCATCTCAAGATATTCAAGAAGAACAGCTGGTATGTGTATGTGAAAATGCCACATAACATTTAAGAATATTTACAACAGAATCCAGTCTCCCAGACAATAACATATTACTCCATAGAAGAGAAGGGTATGATGTGTTGAAAGAAAACAGAATTCTAAATTTAGCTAATACAGTTTTGAAAGACCTTCATTCAAAGATGTCGGATTCTTGCTACAGGGAAACAAAGGGCAGAATCTTCTAGGTGAGTAGACAATGGGTATCAAGGCTGAACTTAGCACCATAACTTGAACGAGTATCCGATATAAAGTGCCAGAAAAGCTTTTGCAAAAAGCGTTTTGTCTGTCACATTATCATCTTTTTTTTTTTTTTGATTGGCAGTCACGTTATTATCATTGAACCCAACAGGGAACCATATCAAACTCAAATCATACATAAACATAAATGGGGTAGTTCTAAATGAGAACCAGGCAAATATGAATAGGAACTAAACTGGCTCGAGGGGAAAAGAATACCACGCCTAAAATACTGGATACAAGCCTACACTCTTTCAATAGGATGCTGGTCTATGAAAGACAGTTTGCCCCACAAGATGTCAACTTACATGAAATGTCCCCCCCCCCACCAC
>JAXBDA010000591.1:0-78363 GCA_036023075.1 Gaultheria prostrata | reverse complement strand
TCTCTCTTGTCTCTCTCTTACTTTTCCCCCATATATTATAATTTATTAAAAATAGGGAGGGTAATAGGGAGTGTTGTTGGAGTGTTGATAGAAAAAGTGTCAAGTTATAATAGATATATGCACTGTTTACAAACTTTTTTGAGGAGTTATTGTTGGGGTTGCTCTTACTGTAAAATGATCGCTCATTTCATCTTCAAATTATATGGTTTATATTTTGCTTAACATCCCCCTTACATGCCGTTGTATGTGTGGTTTGCCACTTGTGGCTTCTTTTTTAATCTATCATCATCATAAGTTTTTTTTTCAAAAATGTGAAATTTTTTAGAATCTTTTCACGAATGGATAAAATAAAATTGATAAAATTCATTGGAGAACAACCCCTTAATGTTTCATGTTTATGTTTAATGGGATGAGCTTTATTTTTTTGGGTCTTGCTAACATGTGTCCAATAAGCACACGTTAAACACACAAACAAACAAATAAAACACACATTCCAATACACATTTTACACTTTTCTATATACTTTCACATATTCCTATACACTTTTCACACATTTCAATATACTTTTTCAAACCTTAACGTGTGCATATTGGGTACACATTAGCATATTTCTATTTGTTTTCCCCAAAAAAGTACCGAGTAATCAATTCTCGATGGTGATGGAATTGGGGGATAGGTGTGTGTATGGATGGATGGATGGATGGGATGGATGAAAAGATTCATGCATGAGATAGAAATGATTTTATCAGTTGACAAATGCAAAAGGACTGGCACCTACGTCCTTTGTTGTGAAAATCAATAAAATCCCACTTTAAACCTGTCAATCATTTCCTTTTTCTGCTCCTTCATGCCCTTTTTATGTGTGAAGTTTACGATATTAAATATGAGGATAAACCTAAGGGTACAGAAACTTGGTGCATAGAAAATCCACAGATCTGTCCGTGAACCCATAAGTGGGTCTCACATGAAAAATTCGAACCGTTAATTCATCTCAGAATAATTTTTCAAGGGGCCACGCGGGAAATCACCTCAATCCGACGTCCGTAAGTGGTTGATCTAAAACTCACTCCTTTCATTCAAAATCGTGAGTGAGTTTTAGATCGACCACTTAAGGACGTCGGATTAAGGTGATTTCTCGCGTGGCCCCTTGAAAAATTAATCTGAGATGAATCAACGGTTCGGATTTTTTGTGTGGGACCCACTTGTGGGTCCACGGACAGATCTGTGCATTTTCTATGCACCAAATTTCTGTACCCCTAGCAGTGTCCTATAAATATGATTTGTTAAGGGAAAATTCTAAAATAGGCCCGGTGCACAAGGATGACAATTTCATCCGACTTGTTCGAATCCGATCTGATTCCCGCTCTGAATGAATTAGATTTAGGGTACACGTAGTGACCCAAGTCACTAAGTTCCCGTAGTGCCCTCAATTGTGGGTCATATGAAATCTTTATTTAGAATCGGAACCGTACAATTTGTTGTGAATGTTGAGTAGATCATTCATGTAAAAAATCAAATTAATTGGATATTGGTAGCTATATGTTCGGATACCATTTATATTGATGGCCAATATCATTTGGAGAATACACTGTAAGACAAATTTGTCTCAATTGTGTTTCTACTAATCTCCGATGATCATAATTTTTTGAACTCATAGCGTGCTCATTATTGTTGAAAAAATGAACGGTTCCGATCGCAAATAAAAATTTCATAGGGCCTACAATTAAGGTCACTACGGGAACCCCATGTCGGAATGAATCGGGTTTTTGGAGATTTGTTCGGGTATAGGATAGAATATGGGGATTATTTTTGAAAATTTTCGGGGATTGGGTAGAAGGCGGGGACAGGTGTATCCCCGCCCCGAATCTGATCCGATCTGATCCGTCCCCGAATTCCCAATTTTATTTGTATAGGTTTGAAGTTAGTACATGTTAGAACTTATAAAAGACTCCTCTCATTTTCTTGTCTCAAATCGTAGCCGCACACCAGACGCTCTCTCTCTCTCATGTTGGATGAGTTTGGAGTAGCCCTAGCTGAATATCCCATGTTTATAAACTGCTGAGTCAGAAAGCTGGTGAATTTGGTGAAGTATTACGTATGTTATTTTATGTTTTTGAGCTTTTAGCTCGTTCTGGAGTATAGCTGGAGTATAGCCCACAGTTTATGCCCTCTTGCAATTGTTGTGCCCCCCCCAATTTTTCCTTTTTTTACTAGACTTTTGTCATCCGATTTTCCTCAAATTCCCGATTTGGATCCTGTTCCCCATTTAGGGCAATGTACAAACGGAGACAGGAGAGGGGTTTGGAGACAGGGACAGAGATAGTAGTCTCCGGTCCCAATCCGTCCCCATTGCCATCCCTACCGGTGCATATATGTTAAAATTCAAAAAGTGTGGAAAAATCTATAAAATTAGATAAAAATATATTAAAAATGTGAAAGATATACTGGGGTGCGTATTTTTTGTTTTTCTGTTCTTATTGTGAGTCCAATGGGCTCACAATAACACTGAACTCGCAATAGCAAGACCTTTTTAAAAAAATAAGAAATGAAAGTAAATGAATTTATTTTGGATGAGTTTCCCAAATGATAAAATTAATATTTACTAAAATCTTTGATTTTGGCAAATGTTAATGCCAAAACTATTTTTGATTGTGTCAAAACTTCAATGTATAAAATAATTGTACTTAAGTGCATTGTACAAGACTTTTATCACTCAAGTTTTGATACAATAAAAAACCGTCTTGACATTGTCACCACCCTTGATTTTTTCCATTATTAGTAAAGAACCTATTCTCAGCTACTAGACTGATAATAAGTAAAGAAAAAGACAAAAAAACACATATTTTAAAGTACTTTTTACATAGTTAAAAATATATTTTTATACATTTTTACACATTTGAATACATATTTTAAACATTAACAACAGTGATTTTTTAATTTTCACTAAAAAAGGAAAAAGAATAACGGAACTGGGGGGAGGGAAAAGGGAAAAAATGATTAGAAATTTAGAACTGAGGGGAGGAAAAAGGGAAAATGATGGCTATGGATTTTTCCTTTTCTATTGTCCATGTGATAAAAATAATTACTTAATCTTGGTACAGTGCTGACAGACGAGATATGGATCAGCTTTATCGATCCATGGTGAATTCTTTCTCCATCCTGCTGCCCTCCTTTTCTCTCTCACACACACTTACGTACACTTCCTATTTCTCAATCCCCAAAAAAAAAAAAAAAAAGATGTCCAAGCCATCTTTTAAAATCTACTAATCTCTTTTTCAGTCCGATCAAAGTCATGTCATTCAGACTACTCAAAATTCAAAGAAAGTTAGACCTTTTTCGTTTTGGGTTTTCAATAACTGATTTTCTCAATTATTATCCAATTATTACTCCTATTTTTAAATATTATTTTCATTTTCCTCTCTAGTTCTCTCTCATCATTAATTCCTATTTTTTAATTATTATCCCTACTTCTCCCTCTAATCATTACAAAAACAAAACCCAAAACCCAAACCAAACACAACTTTAGTACTTTGTTGTAGCTAGGGATGCACACAGTATAAATTGGATCGATTCTCTAAAAATTCAGTAACCGGACCATTCCGACCAATTCTAAAAAATTAAGAACCAAAACCTACACAACATACTTGTAGAATCTGTCCAGATCCAAACTGCAAGATATGGCCGGTTTTGATTCTGTTCTGGTTCTACCCAATTAGCATTGGAACACTATTTCATAGCACATGAACTCAAAAGATTATTTAGAATTCGGAGCACTAAACAATTCATAAAATAATTATTAGATTTTGTAAGATTTGAAACCAAATATGGTCCACATGATACACAAAGTTACTTGACAATCTATCATCAATCAAACGAGTCCTAAATTTGATGAAAACAACCAATAAAGTAGCTTAAATAAGAATGCAATGGTCTAAAAACGAGAAAATAAATTCAGCAGCATGTCTTATTAGGAAATCAAAATTGAAAATTGGGCATTAGTAGAGTCAATAGTTATAGTAATATTTTAAAGACTTCCTCACAAAATAGGTTTTTACTCTAAATACACATAAAAGAATACCATACTGGCAAAAAAATATTAACTTACCAAACCAAGATAAATAATTATGTACATGTATAAATATATTAACATTATACGGTCCAGTTCGGTTCTTCCCATGGTTCTTAAATAGAGAACCAGTTACCGGATCATAACTACAAGTTCTTATTTTTTTAGAACCATAATCAGACCAATGAACCGCATAACCTAACCAAATAGAATAGTTCGGTCTGGATCGGATCGGTTTAACTGTTATATCGGTTTTCTTATACAGCCCTAGTTGTAGCATGTCTTAAAGAATCTAAACTTGAGAAGGGTGAGTTTTCACTGCAATATTTTGTATTTTTCAGTATTCTCTTACACATCATTATTCTTACATACATCAATTATTTTTAGATATTGCAATAAAAAAAATATAAAAAATACCGTAGTAGAACAACTAACTATTTGGGCTCCATTATACCATTTCTATCTCTCGAGATTTGGGTTGTAAATGAATCAAGCTGGTAATGAATTGTTCGAGATTGAATTGAATAAAGGCTCGTTCTAGCTAGTTCAATTCGGGTACATAAACAATTCGAACGTATGCCTTAATTTTAGGCTCGTTTAATAAATGAGCTGCGCTTGAACCTAACAGTATTTAGATCGAAGCTCGCGAACTTCGAATGTCAGACTCTCACATATATATATAAGACTCTCACATATAACCATGAATATATATATATACTTAAGACTCTCACATATAACCATAAATATATATAATTTTTTTAATATACATAATGGAAATTTTAAAACTTGTATAAGTATAAACTTTTAAAAGTACTATAAATTTAAACTTTAATACATTTTTATGATTTCATATGTGTGAACTTATTTGTTTAAAAAAATACTCCCTCCGTCCCTTTTCAAATGTCAGATTTGCGAAACGTGTACTTTCGTAGACATATTTTTAATTTTTTTGGCACTTCAATTTGGCATAAATCAAATTAAAAAATTATATGCAGAAATACTCGAAAAAAAAATTTGGGTTTTGAAAAGACATGTATTCTAATAATGGAAATTTAAAAAGTGAGATTTATTTGATGTTCAAAACATGTACAAGAGGATGTAATATTTTTTATCCGCTAAGGCTCGATAGTATGTTCGAGTTTACTTCAAACGTAGGCAAACCGGCTCGAATTTACTTAAAAACCTTAACGAACAAATGTAGACATTTTAAAACTTTGCTCGATTCGACTCGTTTACGATCCTAATTGAGATGTCACAATTTCTCTTAGAACTACCATTCTGTTCCTTCTCTTTCATTTTCTCCACTGACAAGGAATACCTGCACACTTCCTCACGCACGCACGCATACTGGAAACAGAACACACCCCACACCCAGGCTCCACACTCCATCCTCTCTTCTCTCTCTCTCCTCTCTTTCTCTCTCTAGCCATGATGGATATGATAAGTGTTCCAGGGAGAGAGATCAGACGCATCAGAAGATTCAGAACAGGACAGATCAGAAAAAAAAACACGCTAATTTTACCTTCCGTCAGTCCGAGAAAATTATTCAGTGTTTTCCGGCCACAATCACAACATACTCTAACATCTCTCAACACCGCACATTATTATATGATGCATACACACTCTTCTTTTTGGACTGGCCATATATTAATTTACCTCCTTTGGCAAATAAACCAAAAACTGGTTTTTTGGTTTATTCGTTTTGTCTTTATTTAAAAAAAATTTGCATTTATTAGTTTTGCATCAATTTTTTGTGGTTTATTGGTTCCTCTCGACGAGACGAATCTAACAAGTATGAAATTATAGTGAAAATTGATTATTTTTTGAATAAAGCCAAAATTAAATCAATAAACCACGTATTTTCGGCTTTATTCAAAAAAAATTTAGTTTTGACTATAATTTTATACTCTTTAGATTCGTCTCGTCGAGAGGAATCAATAAACCACAAAAAATTGATGCAAAACTAACATTTGCGAATTTTTTTTGAATAAAGACAAAACGAATAAACCAAAAAACACGTTTATGTTTATTTGCCAAATCACCTAATTTAGTGACGAATGGAAAAACTATGGGTACATCACTCATGCATACCAAACTGATGTGACGGATAAGGAAAAATTCATTTTTTGTGTGGGATCCACTGTGCGTTTCACCTCATCCACCACATTTGCTTGGTGTATATGAGTGGTGTACGGGTGCCGATAGCATTTCTCACGACAAAACCCCACAAAAAAATAGGAAACCCCAGAAAAAAAATAGGTAATGGGGTAACTTGTGACAGTGAAGAACAAATTTTTAAAAATAGGCCATTCAAGATTGTATGGGTCGATAAATAACGGTTGTTCGATACTTCTGGTACAATTATATTGCAATTGTAACCGTAATGCCTTGTTTGGTTCTATTTTTTGCTCATTTTCGAACAAAATTTTCAAAAAAAAAATCTTTATTTTCCTATTCATTTTTAACATTTTCTCTCTCTCTACTCATTACTTCATTATTCTCATTACCTCTGTATCTTTTTGTAATTATTAACTCATTATTTTTATTTTCAAAAATCCAACCAAACACTACTTAAAAAATTCTTCTCAAAATCCATCAAAACTTAATATGTTTTCCGTTTTTCAAAACCCTGGAGCAGTAACACCACCCAATAATTTTTCCTCCCCTCCTTTTTCTCTGTCACTCGATTCATCAAATCCCCATAAACAAACCCACTCAGACACTCCACTCTCTTCTCTCCAAATCACACTTTTTCCACCACTACTACAAATAGCCCTAGACTCCCATTTGGCCTTTTTCACTCTTTGGTTTTTACTCTCCCTCTTGTCAATCAATTTCTCCAACTGGGTTTTTTTTTTTTTATCGATGGAGTTTAATTACCACCATGTTGTCGACCACAGTGATTCATCACATTTGCCACCTGGGTTCAGATTTCACCCCACAGATGAAGAGCTCATCACTTACTACCTCCTCAAGAAGGTTTTGGACTGCAATTTCACTGCCAGAGCCATTGCTGAAGTTGATCTCAACAAATGCGAGCCCTGGGAGCTTCCTGGTACAATTATTTTGATAACCCATTTCCAACTTCGTAAAACCCATGTCGATTCGTGAACTATTTTTTTTTACATTTCCAAAAGAATAGTATATTTGTTAGGTGTATTAAAGGACACTTTTTTTTTTTACCTTTTTTACTCCTTTTTTTTTGCTTGCAATCATTCATCATCTGGTGAAAAAGCCAATAGCATCACCTTTTTCTGATCTGTTATGTTTTTCAACCATGATTTCAAAACGATTTCGAATCAGAAGTCACTTATGTTGGAGTGTAATAGTGAGTAGTGAGCTATTTTTGAAGTTTAAAAAGTTAATTAAAATGTGTATAAAACAGTGAAAAAAAGTAGGTGAAGAAATCACACATGAGTTTATTTTTTTATTTTAATTTTTATCTTCTTAATTATTTAAGCTGACAGTAATAGAAGAATCCTTTTTAAAATAATGCAAATCACTTCATGCTAAATGATTTTCTTATGAAATTTTGCACTATTCAAATATTATTTTTAGCTTCATGGTTTGTTTAGGGGAAAAAAATAAAAAAATAAAGTAGAAAAACGTGGATCAAAGATCAAAATTTTCAATAACCTATTTCTATTAAGTAATTTGTTTTTGTGAATTTGGGGTTCAGAAAAAGCGAAGATGGGGGAGAAAGAGTGGTACTTTTTCAGCCTCCGGGATCGGAAGTACCCAACGGGGCTGCGAACGAACAGAGCCACAGAATCTGGGTATTGGAAAGCAACAGGCAAGGACAGAGAGATTTACAGTTCAAAGACTTGTGCTCTTGTGGGTATGAAGAAAACCCTAGTTTTCTACCGAGGGAGAGCTCCTAAAGGGGAGAAGACCAACTGGGTCATGCACGAGTACCGCCTTGAGGGCAAATTTGCCTACCATTATCTCTCCCGATCCTCTAAGGTCATCTCTCTCTCTCTCTCTCTAAATATGCACATTGCTCATGCAAAAAGTTAATTAATCACAGCCACGTTGTGGTGTGTATTTTCGGACACTCTAACACTACAGATTCTGGTCGGATCAATAACTTTGACTATGAACTCCGTGTTATCTTGTCAAAAAAAAAAAAAAAAACTCCATGTTAATGTGGGGTGCTGGATTGATCTCTTGATCTCTTTGTTTTTGCTATGCAGAAATCATACGTTTTAAGGATGCTATGACTATTAATATGGGTCGGGTCGGATTTTTTTTGAACTTTTAAATGGCAAATGCATGAGACTTAATCGACCTATCGGGAGTAAACAGTATTTCTCATTGGGTCTCTGTCTTTTCATGTTTTAATACTGTGATGTCTTGTTTTTGAAATGATTGAAGCAAATAGTAAAAATACATGTTAATTGTCCAGGCCTGAGCTTCGTGTCAGGTCGAGTCGGGTTCGCGTCGGATTTGTTAAGTTAAACGTGTCAAGAATTTTCAGCCCTAAGAGCATCTCCATTAGTCTAGGCAAAAAAAATAGCCATTTTGGCTTAAAAAGTGACATATAGTGATATAGCTAGCCAAAAAATATTACCTCTACCCAACAGACTAGCCACTTGGCTCAACAAAAAAAAAAAAAAAAGCACACAAACAAAACAGATCACCACCATCCGCCAGACCACCACCATCTGCCATACCACCACCGCCAGATCACCACCACTGCACCACCACCACCACCAAAACAAAAACCAATCGAAAAATAGAAACCCTCATCGGAAAACAAAACAGAAATCGAAAAACAACTATTTTGGCTCAGATTAGTCACCGCCGTCCGCCATGGTGGCAACTACAGTTGCCCGTGAGCCCTCTGGTTGCCCCGCCATGGCTTGGCTCCTCGATTATTAATCATCACAGCCATATCCCCTACTGAAAAATCGTGATTTGTGGGTTTGCAGACCAAAACCCTAATCGAAATTGGAATACGAGGTAGAATACGACCACGTGGAAGAAGGAGAGAGAGAGAGAGAAAGAGGTGAGGGGTTTCTCGCTCTCCAGGAATGGCAAGGGAGTTTCTCTCTCAAGAAGATGGCCAGGCCGCCCGCGAGGCTGTTGGGTCTCCTCTTTGCCCCGTTTTCCACCGTTTACCTCGCCACTATAGCAAAGAGCTCCAACTGCCTAGTAGTAATCTTGTCGACCCGGACATGACATGGATGGACACAATTGCATAAAACCTTCGCTTTGTAGCACATGTTATCTACTAAATGACACTATAATTTTTGAAACCAACATAGGTTATTCTCTTGGTTCGGTTAAACGTTTGGACAAGGATAGAAAAAGCAAGTTAACCGTGCCATTTTCGAATTATGCGGATACATCATGTTATCGGGGCATGTACTTATTTTGTGTTAGAAATAGTTAACCATAATCTGCTAATTTTGTGCTAAATTCGAGTAGTGTATTATCATGCCGTATCATAAATTCACACCCCTATAATTGTCTGTAAAATATTACTATGTCACCAAATTTGGGTTGTTCTTTCGTACGTCCAGTGGAATGCATTTAAGGAAAAATCTTTTGGAATGTCATTAATTTGGGCATTAAAAAAACGAATCCTTCTTACTGTATAAGATATTTCCCTTTCTTCTGCTGGTTTACCTGTGGTTACTAACTGCCAGAGTACGTACTTGAGTTATTTAATGCAGCATTAACAAATGCATGCAAGACTATTAGAGACTAGGACTGGATTTTGCTGAACAATGCTATATGTACCGACCAACGGGACAGACCACGCACCGACGGCGCCGGCGACCCCCCGTGTGGGTTCCGAGCAGGCAATCCGAGCCGTTCATCGTGCTCGGAATCAAAATCCGAGTGGGTCCATGCGGGAATTGAGGCCATCAGACGGCTTTAAATACTCGATCCAAAATCACCTCATTTCGTGCAAAATACATGGTCGGTCCTCTTTTGGTCTGTCCCCATATATTTACCGAGATTTTGCTATTGTCACCAAAATCTTTTCTATTTACGTTTGGTATAGTATCATTTTCCATTTTAAGTCGAGACTCATAAAATTTATTTGTTGATTAAACGAGTTTAAAAAAAAAATATTCAAATACGCTCATGTAAAACACTTTTCGAAACCTTTTTCAATAGAGTACTACAAACTTTAATGAATGGAATTAGTGTACTTTTGTTTATGACCGAATATTCGGGTCTGCTTGTGTCCTCATCTTTTGACTAGGAATTAGAATAAGTTATAAGTTCCCTTGTCACGTAGCATTGAAATGTGATAATTTTTTCATTATGGATTGATTAATGTTTTCGTAGAATAATGTTTATATTACTCTGATTTCTTTATTGTTCATAACATTTTAATTTTCGTGATTTTAGGACGAGTGGGTAATTTCCCGTGTGTTCCAAAAGAGTGGCGTTGGCAGTGGTGGCTCCGCCCTAGCATCTGGTGGCGGCAAGAAAACCAGTCTTAACTCCAACATCAACCTCTACCCAGAACCCAGCTCTCCCTCCTCAGTCTCTCTCCCACCTCTCCTCGACACCTCCCCGTACGCCGCCGCCGGCTCCTCCTCCAATGCCGTGACGGACCGCGACATCTCCTCCTGCTACGAAAACGTCACGAAAGAGCACGTGCCCTGTTTCTCCACCATTGCTGCTGCTGCCAATAACTACATCAATAATGCAAGCACCGTGTACAACCTTCCTCCACCGCCTCTTAACGGGACTGCGGTGGACCGGTTTTCGAGGAATGTGGGGATGGGGATGCAGCAGCAGCAGCAGGGGACATATCCCAACTTGAGGACACTCCAGGAGAACCTTCAGCTGCCGTTCTTTTTCTCCTCAGTGGCTCCTCCTCCTCCACCGCCGCCAATGCAGGTTGTTGGTGGTGGTGGTGACGTGGGTGGTTGGAGCTTCGTTGGCAACTGGCCGGCGCCGGAGAATCAGAAGGGCGATGGTTCGCGAATGGCGGTGGGATCGACTGAGCTTGATTGCATGTGGACTTACTAGTTTCTTACTATTAACTAATGAAGCTTAATTTTATGTAATCGTGTTTAATTGTTGAACTCCCTTTTAAGCGCTACTCTAATTAAGTTGGTAATTGTGGTTTTATCCTCGTAATCACTCGGTAACTACGGATGAACCTTATTTGCGAGTGTGATGTATCGCGTGGATTAATTACTATGATCTTGTTTGATTACTGAGAAATTTTGTTTTTTTTGTAATTTATTTATTTGAGACAAAATAACACCCACCCAATAGTATAATATTATCCAACATCTCATATTCTTCTTTGGCAACAATAAAACAAACCATATGGAATGAATTGTTATATTTTTTGGTTAGCTCAAAAAAAAAAACAAAAAACACAGTGAAACAAACCAACCAACTAACTTTTAATCTATCATTCTAAAATAATACCCCTCCATGCAACCATATTTAGCTCTTTATCCCCCTTCTGATAATATATCCCTTCCCCTTTCAAAACATATCTCGCTAATAATCAGGCCGTAAAGAATGAAACAAATTTTGCCCTTCATAATTTTTCGCTCTTTGAGATGGCTCAACGAATGTATGAATGTATTCTGATTTTAATAAAAAGGAGAATCTACCTGGGGTGAGTTTTTATTTCGGTATTTTTTGTATTTTAATATTTTCACTACTTTTCACGCATTCAAATGTAAGTCATTCTCCTCACATATATCACAAAATACCATGCATGGTATTCTTAGCGGGAACTATACCATTTTTTTACTACAACTTAATACTGAAAATACCGTAGCGTAAACTCACCCTCAAGATTTAAGTGTGGAGCTAGGAAGGTACAAGTAGGATCACTTGACCCCACTCACTTTGATTCCTCACACAAACATTTGATAGTTTGCACCACATTTTGCTATTTTGACCGCACAAAACATATGAAAATTTACCAAACTTTCTTCCAATGCAAAGAAATCCCAAGTTTTCTCCTCTTTTCAAGAGCTAATAGTATTACGAATCAAGCTTTTATTCACAGTTTTCAAAACATATAAGTCTTTGGGACTAGTTATAAAGAAAAAATAGATTTATAAGCATATCTACCTTCTGATTAAGCTCTTAGTTTAATTATATTTTGCATTAATCATTAATACATAGAAAAAATAACTTGCATGCATGTTCAGTTTTTGACTCCCGCTAACCAAAATTTCTAGCTCCGCTGTGTGAGGCGGTGGGTTGCTGCACTAGTTCCTTATTACATTGTAAGGACGGGTCTAATGAGTGGCTCTACTTAGGGTGGTTCCTATCATATACTGTAAAAAGTAATTGATAAGGTTCTTCTATATATTAGCCTACTCGGCTGACAATAAGCAAAGAAAAAGATGAAAAAATACACATTTGATCAGTATACTTTTTAATCATTTTAAAATACCTAGCTTCTATACATTCATCACACATTGTAATACACTTTTTGAAACTTTGACGACAGGCTATTGGACTGATTTTAGAATTTTCCAATTTGATGCAGTGTTGCTTGCCAAGAGAGAAAGTGAAATGAAACTAGGAAAACGATTACAGCAATGTCTTTCTCAAACCAAAACTACATTTTAGAGTATCCTCTTTCGACTTTACTTTGGCTGTGCAATAATGTAATGAATGGTCAGTAGTTGTAATTGGGAGTCTCAGTGTGGTGTCTTGTTCAAATTAAAAATGCTGGCCACCATACAGTTTACAGTACATTATTAAGGGAATTATTGTAGTGCTAAGTTCCTCTCCATAGGTGTGCCACTAACTTGGTTTTTTTTAGCTTTTTAACTTTTTTATGTGAGAGCTCGAAATACGCGTTGGCTTTTTGTGGTTTTTTATGTGATGTATTGTGAGGGGATGACCTATCTCGAAAAGCGCAATAAGCTGGCATTTGGCTTTTTGAGTTAGCGGAACGGGGCCTATTCCTCTGTACCCCTCAATACTTGCAATTTTCGTCAATATCTCGGGCCTAAAATTGTACGTGATATAAACCATTTGCCTCCTAGAACACGTAAAAAGTATAAGACCATAAAATCTCAAATATAATTGGATATCGATTCAATATCTTGGGCTAAAAATTGTGATCCAAACCATTCGCCTCGTAGAACACTGTAAAACCATAAAATATGAAATATAATTAGATATCGATAGATATGTGAATAAGTTAACTCTGAAAATTTGTAAGATTACACCGTAGAATATATTTTCCATTCATTTTTTTATAACAATTTACGTTGTGTTTATGGGTCTATCAAACTTCAATCACTTATACTTTGTAGACTTACTAGTTATTTGTGTGTCCTACACGGTGAACGGTTTGGATAGTAATTTATGGCCCGAGATATAGACGACAATTAAAAGTATAGAGGGATGTGAACGGATGGGATATTGAGAGAAAATCATGATCCTTATTAAAATTGAGTATGTCAGGTGTTGGGGGTGAATTTTACCGGTGGATCTTCCTCGGGTCGATCCCTCCTCGTTGCTCCGACCTGCACACGGATGGGATTGTCCAGCGTACGGATAAGCAGAGTTGCGAGGGTGATTAATCCACTTTGTCGATTACCTTCACAAACCAAACCGGCCAAATTTATTGTTTCAGCAGACATTAATGGGAAGTCAGCTCACACTACCCTTTTTGCAACTAAATTTACAACAAATGTGTCATGTTAGCATATAGGCTTCATTAATGTGATAATCGGACACATTTATTTTATAGAGCACGTTGAAAATAATATACTTCCTCCGTCCCAATTTGTTTGTCAATTATTTCATTTTCTGCTACACCTTAAATTGCTTATATCTTTCAATCTATAATGTTTTTCACCATTTTAAAAACTTTGTATAATAGAATTAATCATGTACTATTAAACAAGATCCATATTGCATATATTTGGAGATCAATATTAAAAGGTATAAGCAATCGAAAACTGACACGATTATCAAAAATTGACAAACAAAATGGGACGAAGGGAGTAAATATCAAAACTTATATATTTATAGGATACCGATAAATGTGTTCTGATTACGCATTTTTCGAAATCAGATAAATGTATGTATTAATGTATATATATTGGCGTGAACAATATTTTCAATCAGCTCTATAAGGTTTACATTTCCGGTAATTGAAATGGTGGAGCCTATATACTAACTAGTTTCAAGGCCTCGTGCCTAGCACGAATTTTATGCCCGTGTATTTTAATTCAGATTTTGCAAAGCAACAAACTCTAGGTTCAAGGCCTCGTGCCCAGCACGATTTTTATGCCCGTGTATTTTTATGAGTCCGTAATTAACCAAACACCCAATTTCAAAACTCCCTCTTTTATAAGTCAAAACAAACTCTAGGGACTCAAATGCGTAAGCAACAAACTCTAGGGACTCATAAGTCAAACAAACTCTAGAGACTCAAATGTGTAAGCAACAAACTCTAGGGACTCATAAGTCAAACAAACTCTAGAGACTCAAATGCGTAAGCAACAAACTCTAGGGACTCAAATGCGTAAGCAACAAACTCTAGGGACTCAAATGCGAAAATCAACAAACTCTAGGGACTCAAATGCGTAATTTAGCAATTAACACCCAAAGACCAAAAGGGCATATGTTTTGGCAAGAATTACAAGATAACCAAAAGGCCAAATTTCAATCGGAGGGTAAAATCGGCAAAATGTGACAAATAACCAAACAACTCAAAATTGAACTCCCTCTTTTATAAGTCTCCCAGGTGAGGATATATCACATCATTGTAAGTTTAGTTGTAAAAATGGAAGTGTAACTAGACTTTCTCGACATTTAATTCCTTGACACATGGCTGGTTTAAGACCCTTTGATAGAGATGACTGATTCGAGAGTCCACCCATTGCTATACGCATAGCAAGTTTTTCAATTCCGTCTATCTCAGTAATCAATGGTGCGGATTTAAAGAGTTTAACTCTTCTCTGGAAAAGTTTATTTAAAATCCGGACCTTCCAAAACATTTTTGAATGGTCGGGAAGCCCGCCACAGCTATAAGTTAATCATTAATGTCGCCATTTAACCAACACTTTGAGATTAAATCTATAAGTTAATTGTTGCTATTGCCTAAGAAATTTAAAATCTTACAAGAAATTTCCATAATCATATAGTGCCAAATCTACCCATCACCATCAGCCATTGTTATGAAATGGACAAACAAATACTCCCATCAGCCTTTTTATAGAATGGAGTAAATGCTTTAACTCTCTATCAACATTGTTGTCTCTATCTTCCCTTTTTTTTTTTTTCTTTTTTTGAGGAAGAGTGTGATCTGTGGTTAACTTTCATACACCTCGAAGTAATCGCTACGGCCCCTTTCACATGCATACTAGGGAGCGTGGTGGTCTCAAGAGTTGCTAGTAAAGAGAATTGAATTTGATATCGTAGGAGAAAACAAACCCCTAAATGCTAAGCCACGACCACTTGGCCAACCCTTGTATATCTATTTTTAAGGTTGTAACTAGGTAGCTAGCACTAATCAAATAATGCATCCTCTGTGTTGTACGTTCACACATTTACTATGGTGCCTTTTTCATACACATCTGCCTATCGATGTGGTCCTCGCATGATTATTTCGCACTGTCAAAATGCACTCAGTGCCTTCAGTTTTGAGTTAGGATATTTGAGCTGTGTAATTGCAGTACATTTCAACTATATAATATATATATACTCTGTTTAATCCCGAAGAACTATACTGTTAGTGCTAAATCAATCATACACACAATATGAAATATGAAAAACAGTAAATAAAGAACAACAACAAGAATTTACGTGGTTCTCCAAAATCCGGGTATGTCCGTTTCGCATCTGGCCTTCATTAGAATTTCCCGATACCTCTCCATACGAGCCACAAGTTTTAATATATACAAGTACAACATTGATGCCGTTGAACTTTGATACCTTAGAATTATATTTCTATCGAATGTTGTTCACATATCAGTTTACCAAAAGGCTACAGTAGAGGAAAAATCATGTGTTTGAACCTTAATTAAAAGCTCATGAGCAATGATAGGGCCGGACACAGTGTGTTCATACAAATGGAACGACTCACTTGCATTGAACAGATCTAGCCAAACACAGTATCCAATTGTTTGAAAAAATTGAGCATTTTTTTTTTACGTTAAAAATCTTACAAGAAAATTTATAATATGGGAGCGGGCCCTTGCCTGCTCTTTTTTTTTGGCTAGACGATTGGATGTTAGAGGTTAATTGTTATTGATTACACCGAAAGTCGAGCACTCTTAGAGGGGATAGTAACAAATAGCCTCAATAGGCCCTGCTTGGATGGGGGATATGGAAGGGGATAACATTTCACTCCTCTTATCCTTAGGCCGGTAGGCCCCATCTTATATAAATGGTTTGGCAAAATGAAAAACTAGGGGATAAGATTTCACCCCCTCTAAAGTTATCCTGCTGTGAGGGTTTTGGGCCCCCCTTGGTCTCCCCAAAAGTTATCCGGCTGTAGAGGGGTGGTTTTTTGACAATTTCACCTCGCCTTATTCCCTTTACCCCCATTTTATCATTCACCCCTTCTTATCCCCCCATTTTATTAAACATCCAAACCAAGTCATATCTTATCCCCTGCATCCAAATCATCTACTTTTTTATCCCCCTCCATAAACATCACATCAATGTGAACCAACCATCCAAAAATAATACCCCCTCTCATCCCTCCTCTATAACTTATCCCCCTGAAATTAATCGTCTATCCAATCGGCTCCTAGGTGTTGTGTTCGGGCCGTTGTCTGTTCAAGTAGTGATATTGGCCAAGTTACCACTAAAAATACCGTCTAATGTGGTCAAGATATCAATCGTTTAAGGTAAATTTTCAAATGTGTTGATGTGAGGAGAATGATTTGTCTCAAAATCTGTGCAAACCCAACCGATTTGTACTTGCATTCGAGTCAAGGTTCCACAAGCCAAACAAGGTGCTGGGCAGGGTGGGGTTGACAGATATACAATGATGGTGGTTTATCCCGTTGGAGTAGTGGCCCAGTGTCCTGGATTAGAGACGGCATAGCACGCGGCCTCCCATATTTGTGCAAGTTTTTTGGTGGTTTTCATATCATGAAAAATATGCCATAATGCATGGGGTACAAGGTTAATACTATGTTGTAATGTTGTGATGTTAAGGTAAAAGGGAAAGAGTCCAAACACTAAAAAGCTGGCCCTTGGAAGTTCTGTAAATGGAAGATATCATTATGAGGAGGCATGAGGGTATAAAGGTCGTTACGTGATCATGGGCTGTGCCCCCTCTCTGTGATCATCTGTGGTGATCTTGCCAGTTTTTGTTTCTTGTGGCTTGTACTGGGCCTCTTGTACAAAAAGAATTGAAGCTAATGGGAAATTAGTAATGCTTTGTTCGTTTTTCTATTCTGGTCGAACCGGCGTTTTTAATTTTGGGTAGAGATTCTTGTTCGGTTTGGAGTTTTGGTTTTTTTTTTTTTTTGAACGGCAAAAAAAGTTTCATTAATCTTGAAATTGTTACAAGACAAGAGTTTTGGTTTTATAAGGTGGGTTACATTAACTCTCCCAATTTTGGGTAGAGATTCTTGTTCGGTTTGGAGTTTTGGTTTTTTTTTTTTTTTTTAACGGCAAAAAAAATTTCATTAATCTTGAAATTGTTACAAGACAAGAGTTTTGGTTTTATAAGGTGGGTTACATTAACTCTCCCCCAGCCACTTTTTTATGAGGTGGGCCACGTCAACTTTTCACATCCGAGTCAACATATTCACATTCAAACAAAACTCTAAGGTTGTCTAGGTTTTCCTTAGAATAACCCTAGGTTTATAAATACTCTTGTTGTCCCTCTAATTGAGTGTGTGGTAGTATAATGTGAGTGAAATAGGCTGAGAGTGAGAGGCGGAGCCGGTTGTGGCTTCCCCCCGGAGAGAAAGCCGGTTGTGGCTCCCCGTGAGTTTTTCATCTCTGTATATTGTGCGTGTATATATAGAGGAGTTTTCTCAAATTTCTTGTGTGTGTTTGTGTGCGTGTGTGACCTGGGAGCACAATACTCAAAACTAAATTTGAAATTCAAACAAAATTCAAAACAAAATTAATTGAGAGTAAACAATGAACCGAACACAGCGTATATATTTTTGTGTATAATTACTTAATATGTGAGGATTAGGTTTTATGTATGCCAAAGTTCCCACGTAGCGAAATACAAAGTTGGATATATACATGTATGTGTATGGGGGCGCGCGCGCTCGCATGTGGGTGATGCTCACTCTTCTGGGTCTACACTCAAATTTTTTGGATCTCCTTGAATGGGCTTGTGTATGGGCTACTCTTTTGGTTCCTACAAGACCAGAAACCAGTTAGCAGTTAGTACCGTCCGGCCAAAGGTGGCCGAAAGGCACTCTGAAGCTCAAGTTAGTACTTGTCTGAGGAAAAAAAAGAACAAAACTTAAATAGGAGAAGAGAACATACCTGTTAGTGTTTATCATATGGGTATTTCTAGGATTGCCTTGGTTTGGAGGATAAGGCATTGCGTGTCATTCCTGTAATCGAGCGATGTCACTGCCAACCTGGATCCAACATCCACCTCCTGAACCAGCGTCCCGCACGACCTTCTGCAGGTAGAGAAGGGTGGCGAAAGTGGCGACCGTGCCAACCAGAATGGTGCCAAGTGGCCGGGCCGTACGAGAATTGTGGAACTACTATGCACGACCGGTTAATTTTTATACCATACGATTGGTGTGATTTTACCCAACCTATGAGTCCTGGGCCCATTCAATCTCAGTTGAAAGATCGCATGTCTGAGTTGTTAATAATACTATCATTCAATTTTCTGGACATGATCCCGTGTAGCTAGATTATGGACAAGCAAAAAAACCGATGTTGCCTATAGATTTTATCCTCAAAGTACAATACCTGATCATGTATACAACATGGTCAAACCTAATTTAACCATTAGATTTATTATTAGGTGTGAGCAAATAAATTGTTAAACCGATATCGATTCTGCACACTAATTAGTCCAAAATAAGGGGGTGTTTGGCCACCTATTTATTGCATTTTGATTTTTGCATTTTCTACTTTTAGGTGTTTGGCACATCACTGTGAAAATGAGTTTTTGGTTTTTGAGTATATAGAAGAGAAGTCAAAAATAGGTTGAGAGGAGCTTTTTGACTTCTCATTTTCCACTTTTCCTATTTTATTAACAAAAGACCTACAGAATGTATTCTGCACATATCTCTCAAACACTACTCCTGTTTCAAAATACATTCTGCACATTTCTCTCAAACACTCCTACCAAATTCAAAATACATTCTGATCATAATCCAAAAAGTCAAAAAGTTGAAAATGAAAAGTTAAAAATGAGGTTCCCAAACACCCCCTAAGTTATTATTAGGTGGATTTATATCAATGGTTCTTAACCATAATCTTATTGGACAAACATCTTACAAAAATAGGCTCATCAACAGATGATTTTAACGAATCTAACAATTTTTTGGAAATATATTAACTAAAATGTTAATTTGATTTTTAATGTACATTTTGAATGCTTTGAGTGGTTTGTACAAAGGAAATCTCATTTGAAGAAAATAATGGTTCGAATAGGAGGGTACTGCAAATTTTGGGGCCCTCGATTTTAATATTTTTTTGGAGGTCTGAAGCCTGTGCTTCCCCGCCTTCCCTATATGCCGGCCCTGGACACATTGTGCCCCTTACAAATGGTTCAAAATCGCGACTGTGTATGGAAAAGTTTCATTTTCACACCCAAGAGCGGACCAAGGGGGTGTAAGGAGGAGTGTTTGGTCCCTGCACTCCTCTCAATTTTGTTCCTAGTTATAGTACACTTTTAGATTTTTTTTTGTAAAATTACTAAAGAGCGTTCCCTGCAAGTCAGGTTAAGTTCGTAATCATGCGTCCGCCACTGCTCACATCACTTGCCATCTTGCCACCAATTATTATCTACCCAAAGGAAAAGGTTACGTAATCGAACTAAAGGAAAAAAAAGACCTCGAAATTAAATACGTAGTTTATAGATTCAGAGAGAGAAGGAAGTAAGAAATAACTGCAGTTAACGAGGGAAGATTTTTTTTTCTTGTTTTTTGTTGATAAACCGGGGGAGAGAAACCCACTAAAGATTTTTTTATGGGGGTTAGTTTTTTTTTTTCTTTTTCTTGTCATTCGTCATTCCTAATTTATTATATGGGGGGAGGCGTGGAACTCGATCCCGGGATGCAGTGTGGGGCGTTTAAGAGCTCTACCGCAAGATTTTTTTACGGGATTAGTTTAGGCAAGTAGAAAAGTATACACAATTCTCAAATTTCAATTTTGGTGGACACCTTGTGTTCCCTCTTTATATACTCCATTAGATAGAAAAAATTTCGATTCCATGAAGATGTTGCAGGACCGGTTATTTCTTTTTGAACTGAATAGGCCGACCCACCAAACATATTGGACCCCATTTGCAGGTCCACCATTCCAGATTTTGACTTGGACTAAATTCTAGTACAAGCTGAAGGTCCAAACCAACCCGGCCCAACAACCCTCAATTTTTTTTTTTGATACACAGGGAACATGAAAGAAACAACTACACCCTTTCGAAATCCACACCCCTCATGTCAGCTTCGAGGAGGGGAATGATATCCTCAGGTGGCGAGATATGGGAAACCCATTTATGATCTTGATCAACTCCTACGTTTGCGAGCTTGTCCGCAACTTGGTTTCCCTCACGGAAGATATGCTTTAGGGGGCACCCTGTGCACTCCATCAACGCTTTACATTCTTGAATCAGGACCGCATGGGGAGAGTGGGCTGAAGCCCCTTCATTGATGAGAGTAATGGTCGTTGTAGAGTCCGAATTCACTTCCAGAGCTTCCATGCATGTTTTGGCTTTGAATCAGCTTCAAACCTTTGAAGATGCCCCAAAGCTCAGCCTCAAGGCTGGAACAATCCTCCAATCAATAAGATCATGCATTTTCACACATTTTAGTTTTCCACAACATTTTTCTACTCACCAAATCTTTCGTGTCATGTTCGGCTTGTGTCGGGTTCGTATTGTCATGTCATGTAAAAAAATCCTAGTTTTAGCTAAAAAATTTATTTTTTACTTGACAGTTCAACAAATTAATTCTAATGTATAAAATTACTCATAAAAATGTACATTTTTTGCTCAATTGGATTATATATATTAATTTTATTTTTCATGTTAGGCATGCCCACCCATAGTTTCTGACTCAATCAGAGAACCAGAAAATTTTGGGTGCTGGCTGGATACCACGTGGCAGTACGTAAGCATCTCGGTCGTTCCAAAGGTCCAGAATATTTTAGAAAAAGAAATAGAAGAGAGAAAAAAAATCTGGACCATCTAAAACACTTGTGAACGGCCAATATGCGCTCGAGCACTACAGTGCGGTACTCTATTTGCAATTAAAATTTTCTCAGACCCACGATTGACAATACATTACGATGATTGGACCCGATGACAATACAGTACCCTTACCCTCCAGTCTTCTTTGGTTTTCAATTTTGTGGGCTCATTTCGGATTTACGATAATATCGCAACTGTTCATGTTGTAAATTTCGTTAAGAACTTCAAACACACCACAAATCATGTTTATTGGATACCGATTAATACCTGATCGGCACACGGTAATGGAAAAAAAAACCTTGCAATCAGGATTCAAACCTATTTGGGTGCCTTTTAGTCTTTTACAATATAAATGTGTGACGATTAAGTATTGATTTTCGATGAACTTAATTTTTGGTGTGGTGGATGTCAGAGGACCGAAGGGGAAGGTTACTGGAGAGGATCCAGATCATTATTCATACCCTATTTATATTTTTCCTTTTGACATCTCAATGGAAAATTGTGAAGAGCTAAAAGTAAGTTGACTTTTTTTGGGGGTGGACTGCACTGTGCAGTTTGCATTTTTTGGGGTTCGTTTTAATGAAGAAAATTATTCAGTTTGTAGAGCTTATTGTAAACTTTATCCGTGTCAAAAGTCATAAAATGAATGTTGATTTTAGTAACGGTGCTAAAAGTCCGTTTTAAAAATTATCTTTATTAAAAAAAAAAATCGTTTATGTTACTTACTTTTGGTGTTAAATTTTTGCGACTTATTAGTTTTCTTTGACGAAAGGAAACGGAAAAGTAAAAAAAGTAATAAACTGAAACCCGATTTTGTTGGACAAGACCCAAAAAATTTACAGATTGTCTCAGGCGGAGACCTAGCTTGCAAAAATACGAACACCACCCGTAACACACATGAGTGGTTTTATGTAAATACATCAACCTAAATGTGGAAAAACCAGGACTATCGAATTATATGGTATCCAAATTATGCGACCGAACCAAAAAATAGGAGGAAAAATAAAAAACGCGACCTCAATAAATCAATGAGATCATGATATCAAAATTGGATGCTTATACGTACGCTGTGTTGACAGTTAATTAGTTGGGTACACTGGCAGAAGTAGATTTTGTAATTGGTAGGGGCTCAAACCATATTTATTTTCATATTGATAATAAAACATGTATTTCGCAAATATGTATTTTTACATGTGAGGTCTAAGAAAAACACGGAATCATATGTATGCGTAAATGCTTGTTGGATCATTTTTTCACCATCTCTCCTAAAATCAATTGGTGTTAGTAAGGGCTTCAATTAAGTCTTTTATGACATTCCACATCGCACCCGCAAGTCTATTTTTAGAACGGTCGCAGGGAGTAACATTGTGTAACCAAATCGTTGGAGCACTCTGGGCCCAACAATGCCATTCAAAATTATATACAATACCTAAAAATGTTTGATAGTAACTTGAAATTTTATAATTTTTTTGGACACATAGGAATTAAGAAAAACTTTTTTCACCGGCCGAGTGAGTTGCAGGGGCCATTCAATCCAATTTTTTTAAATTAACTTGAAAAACTATTATAAAACACGTGAATATATGGGGTTGTGTAGGACCCGGGCACCCCCTTGTGTCCGCCACTGGTTGGCTAATTGAGAAAGTGGAATTTCAAATACTAGTCATGATGTCTAAGGGCAAAGCATGCAAGAAATGAAAGCTGGATGAAGGCCAAGCAATGAGGAAACAAAAAAGAACAGAGACTTCTTTTTGTCATAGGAAAGGGATCATATCATTGCACTTGAAACATGTTGGGTCCCTTCTTATTCTAATTTTGTGGAGGCCCAATAATTTTGTGTTAGCCCTAGATATTTGTTTGGCCCAAAAGATTATTTAGTGGGCTTGTGTTTGGGTAGTGTTTTAGTGAAAGTTTCTACACATTCATTTTGGAAGCACATGACCTACAGCAGCTTGTGCGCCTACTTTCGGGACTGATTTGTACTCTATTTTTTGGCTCTCCATTTGCAGCAGTTTGGAGGGTTTTGTTCACTCAAATTCGGTAAGGTTTTTCCTCTTGTTGATTGTAATTTGTTGGATACACCTTAGGGTGTTTTTGAGTTATTTGAATCTCTTGTAAACCCATTTGTTCGAACTTTGGTGATAGTGGAATCGGACTTCGGTCCCGTGGACGTACCTCATATTTTTGGGGGAACCACGTAAAAATCGCTCGTGTCTCTTTTGCTTGTGGTTTGCACATTTTGGTCTGATTCGCTGCGTACTTTATTTTCTTCCGTGATTTACTTGTGGGAATTTGGGTGCTCTATTTTTCCCAACAAAACACAGAACCAGTACATTGGTACAGTAGTATATTTTGGTGATATACTACTGTAATAGCTTTAGAAAAAGGTGGATGATTTTGTTACAGGAGGAAAATGAAGAGATATGCGGCATTGGGGGGATGCATACAAGAAGATGGAATCAGATCAAATCATAATTGATCATAACCCAAATCGGGGCCTGCATCCACTTGTGACAGGAAATACATTATAAGATGGTTTTTTCATACCCAAAAAGTCTTTTTCTTTTTCTTTTTATTGAAGTGATTGAATTGTCATTACTTGATGATGTATTGATGTTGGTCCGATAAATGTACAACAATCAGCTCCAATACACTTAATTTGTAAAAGGTGCACTGAAATTTGTATAAATATATTTAAAAATGTAAAAGGTGCCCTGAAATTTGTGTTTTTCTTGTTTTTTCTGTGTTGATTATGAGCCCAGTAGCAAGACCCTTGTTTTAAGATAACGAATAAAAGGAAATAAATTTATTTATGGTGAACTTCCCATCTAATAAAATCAAGAGGTAATTAAATAATCATCCCCTTTTGGGGTGCCCTGTACGTTTTAATTAATCTTAGTCACTATTCATACTTATGTTTCCATCGTCTTCTTGCGTGATTTACCGGTTTTGCCCTTGTTATGACATACATAATCAAAATAATGTTGTATTCCTGGAAATTAGGGAGTTTTGAAAAGGTCATTTGTTCTTAAAAATATTTTTATAAGCATACGTAGTCATTATAATGCCCATTTAGAATTCTAGTTATTAATTTTACGTCGTTATAATGCTCGGATAATTTTTGGATGAAAAGTAGTCGACTAGTTTTTCTAAAAAGCTCTTAGTTACGGGAAAATTAGAAAAATGAGCTTTTGAACTTGCTTGCAGTGACATGACTACGTAGTGGGAAAAATAATATTTTTCTAATAAAATCTAGACTGGTTTTGTGGACTACTTTTGTTGGTGAAATGACCCCCCTTTTCTCAGTCTGTCAAAAAGTTGAGTTTCGTGTTGACTAAGGAAGGATTGGTGATTCCAACTGGACTCGTCCGGCCATCCGACCTGGGACTCATTGGTTATTTCGTTTTTCAAAAGGAAACCCGCATGGAAGAATTATATTTTTATGAGACATGTTTTTACGAGAAAGTACATTGTTTCTGAATCACGTTTTGCAAGAAAATTGCATTTTCACGAAAAAAGATTTGAGATATGTTGCATGTGCACGAGACACGATACAATATTGACACGACATGATTTTCGAGATGAATAGTTGACACAAGAAACGAGATGAGAATGAAAATGAATAAATTTGATTGATGGAATTGAAATCGGTTGCCGCTTAACGCCACCCTTCATGTAGTTGCGTCCATGATGTGATTAGGGATAAGCGTGGAATGATAATGGATGAATTGAATACGGTAGTGACGCTTTAGCGCCAGCGCCGCCCCTCATGTAGTTGTGTCCATGTTGTGGTTAGGGCTAAGCGTGTACAGCAACATAGTAGATAAAAGCTTTGTATCATGTAGTTGCGTTCTTGATACAAGGTGGCCGGATTGTATCATGTAGTTGCGTCCTTGGTACAATACAATTGAAGCTATGTCCGTATGTGTCAAAGGGTGAACGGACTTTGTATCATGTAATTGCGTCTTTGATACAAGGTAGCCGGGACCTCGAGCGAAAATGAATGATACTACGAGACACCTTTATTGACACACGCTGAACTCTGATTTACATTGACACTGACACAAGCATGAACATTTAGACACTGTTTACTGTTTAATTATCATCATGTTTTAGTGCATATAATATTGTTCAAGAATTGCTAGTTGGTTTCGGGGAAGAGTTTTGCTGAGCGTTATCGTTCACGGTGTTACACTTGTGTGACCCTGACATAATACCACGATGTTGCTCTGCGACTATAACGTATTATGCCAGATTATCAAGATGAGCAGGAGGAGTACGACAACTTAAAGCAATTTGGAGCTAGAGGAGCTACCGGAATGTATAATGACCAGACGGAGGTCTGAGAAAAGCCATAGATCCTACTCTATTAGAATAAATGTAATATTTGAGGATATTTGTATTCAGACTTTTAGTATTATTGTAGTATTCAGACTTTTAGTATTATTGTAATAATAATAACGTCTCCAAAATTTGGGGCGTTACAGTACCTATGACGTTCTTGTGACGACCCCCCACAAAAAATAGGTATTGGGAGTAACATGTGGCGTTGGAGAACAAATTTTTAAAAATAGGTCATTCAAGATTGCATTGACCGATAAATAACTGTTGTTTAGCCTATTGGGACCGTTACACTTCAATATATCAATGAGATGAAAAATCAAACGCATATTGTATGTCCAGTCCCATTACGCATCACCCGTTTTTTTTTTTTAAATGATTTAAAAAATTATCGACCGCTACAACTAATTTCCAATACATATTGTTCGATACTTTTGTTACAATTACACCGCAAATGTGACCGTAATGTTTTCGGTGCCTCAAGATCACCCAAAAATTATTGACCGCTACAACCAACTTCCGCTACGTATAGTTCAAAACTTCCGATGCAATTACATCCCAACCACTATCGTTACGTTTTCCGCTGTCTAAAATCCTGGTCCCGTAAGACCACCCAATAATTTTTCCTTCCCTCCTTTTCCTCTGTCACTCGATTCATCAAATCCCCAGAAACAAACCCCACTCAAACACTCCACCCTCTTCTCTCCAAATCACACTTTTTCCACCACTACTACAAATAGCCCTAGACTCCCATTTGGCCCTTTTCACTCTTTCTTTTTACTCTCCCACTTGTCAATTGCTCCTCCAACTGGGTTTTTATCAATGGAGTTTTACCACAATGTTGTCGACCACAGTGATTCACATTTGCCACCTGGGTTCAGATTTCACCCCACAGATGAAGAGCTCATTACTTACTACCTTCTCAAGAAGGTTTTGGACTGCAATTTCGCTGCCCGAACCATTGCTGAAGTTGATCTCAACAAATGCGAGCCCTGGGAGCTTCCTGGTATGTATTTCGAAAACCCATTTCGAACTTTGTAAACCCCATGTCGATTAGTAAACTATTTTTGTTTTAAAATATACTCCGTACTTTGTTAAGTGTATTAAATGACAGTTTTTTTTTTTAACCTTTTTTTACTCCTATTTTTGCACTCAATCATCACCTGTTGAAAAATAAATACCATCACCTTTTCTGATCTGTTGTTTTTTTTTTCCGACCATGATTTCAAAACCATTCCGACTCATAAGTCATTTATGTTAGAGACTTAGAGTGTATTTAGACAAAATTATTTTTTTATAAAAAAAATAAAATCAAAAACAGCCCAATAAGCTGTCATTAAAGTATAAAAAGTGTATTGAAATTTATGTTTCTTTTTTAGTCTTCTTATTTGCTTGCTGTCATACAATAGAAGAATCCTTTCTAAAATAATGAAAATTACTTGATGCTAAATGGTTTTTCTTAGTAGTAATTTTGTATAAAATTCTAATTTTTAGGTTCATGGTTTGTTTCGGAAAAAAGAAAATCAAATAAGTAAAACTTTCAATAACCCATTTCCATTAAGTAAGTAGTAATTTGTTTTTGTGAATTTGGGAGCAGAAAAAGCGAAGATGGGGGAGAAAGAGTGGTACTTTTTCAGCCTCCGCGATCGGAAATACCCAACGGGGCTGCGAACGAACAGAGCTACTGAATCTGGGTATTGGAAAGCAACAGGCAAGGACAGAGAGATTTACAGTTCAAAGACTTGTTCTCTTGTGGGTATGAAGAAAACCCTAGTTTTCTACCGTGGGAGAGCTCCTAAAGGGGAGAAGACCAACTGGGTCATGCATGAGTACCGCCTTGAAGGCAAATTTGCCTACCATTATCTCTCCCGATCCTCCAAGGTCATCTCTCTCTCTAAATATGCACATTGCTCATGCAACACGTTAATTAATCACAGCCACGTTGTGGTGTTTTCGGACACTCTTAACACTATAGATTTTGGTGGAATAATCAATGACTAAGTGCCTGTAAAGTCCAACGTTAATGTGTGGTGTTGGAGTGATCGCTCGTCTAGTTAATTTTGTTTGCTACGCATAAATCAAACTTTGTAAGGGCACTAAATATTAGCACGTTAATTAATCAAGATACAAATCACCTTAATCATTTGTCTTAGATCTGTGGTTCCGTACGCGTGGTGTTTTCGGGCACTCTAACCTTTTTTTGGTACATCGGAAAGCAAAGAACAAAATACAACATACAACCAAAATCGAAAAACAGCAACGAAACGATCAACCCAGGGCCATCCATGACCGGGTTCCAGTAAAGAGAGATCTGCATCCAACTCCACCATGGACGGGGTCTTACCTGTTGCCGTCGCCGCACGTCGCTCCGTTGCTGCCAAGCACCGTCTGTCACCGCCTTCACCGGAAGCCAATGGAAGACGGGCCTCGATAGTGGTGATGTGTATCGCAAAAATGAAAGGGGAGAATGGATCTCAACCCAAAATCACACGAAATGGAGAGAGGAGATGAGAGAGGATAGAGAGGTTAGGGATGACTGAGAGGTAGGGAGGAAGGAATGGAGGGAGAAGGGGAGGGGGCGGCGGAGGGGAAAGGGGAAAAGGGAAAAGGGAAAAGAAAACCCTAAAGTCTCCTCTCTCTCTCTCTCTCTGCTACATCTCAGCGGTGGAGGATAGAGAGGTTTTAAGGCACTCTAACACCACAACATTCTGGTGGAAGTCCATGTTAATGTGTAGTGCTGGAGTAATCCATTTGTCTCCTTGTTTGCTACGCAGAAATCAAACTTTATAAGGGCACTTGTGTTTCTCATTGGATCTATGTCTTTTCATGTTTTAATACTGTGAAGTCTTGTTCTTTTAAAGGACCTTGCTAACAGTACAGAAGAAAAATGCATAGAAAACGTACAGATCAGCTTTGGGATCCAAAAGTGGGTCCCACACGAACGATCCGAACAGTTCATTCATCTTAGAATAATTTTCCGAGGGGCCTGAAAAGAAATCAGCTCAATCGGACGTGCCCAAGTGCTCGATCCATAACCCACCCATTTCATTCAAAATGTTTTGACTGAAACGGGACGGGTTATGGATCGAGCACTTAGGCACGTCCGATTGAGCTGATTTCTCTTGGAGCCCCTTGGAAAATTATTCTAAGATGAATAAACGGTTCAGATCATTCGTGTGGTCGCAGAACTGATCTGTACATTTTCTGTGCATTTTTCTTCTGTACAGATAGGATTATCCTTCTTAAAATGATTGATGCAAATAAAAGACTCGTTATTTATGACTAGGGTTCGTGTCGAGTCGGGTTCGTGTCAGATAACCATCAACATTAAAACCATCTATTAAGTTAAGTGTGTTAAGAATTTCAACCCTAACATGACCCGCTAGTAATCATGTCGATCCGAACACAACACGGAAAACGCGATACAGATTGACACTATTACGTAAAATCTTTACTTTCATGCACATGTTAACTACTGAATGACACCTATAACTTTCAAAACCAATACGGGTTAATCGTTGTAGATTCGGGTTAACGTGTCGATAAGGATAGATAAACATATTAAAATCTTTACTTTCATGCATTGTTAACTACTGAATGACACCTATAACTTTCAAAACCAATACGGGTTAATTGTTGTAGATTCGGATTAACGTGTCGACAATGATAGATAAACATGTTAACCGTTTCATTTTCGGATCATGCGGGTAACACAACCTGTTTAGCAATCGTGTCATCGAATTGTGTATTGATTTTGTGTAAAATATAGTAACCCTAACACTTTAATTTTGTGTCAAATTTGAATCAAGTATTATCGTGTCGTATCATAAATTTACACCCGTATAAGTATTGTCTGTAAAATATTACTCCTACGTCACCAAATTTGGGTACGTCTTTCGTACGTACAGTCGAATGCATTTAAGGAAATTTTGTTTGGAACGTCTTTAATTTGGGCATTAAAAATGAATTCTCTTAAGATATTTCCCTTTCTTCTGTTGCTTCACCTATGGTTACTAACTGCTAGAGTACTTACGTTATTTAATGCAGCATTTATAACAAATGCATGCAAGAATAGGACTGGATTTTGCTATTGTCAGCGAATCTATCTAGTACCTTGCTAACGGTAGCATGTCCGATTGAGCTGATTTCTCGCGGGGGCCTTTGGAAAATTATTCTAAGATGAATGAACGGTTCGGATCATTCGTGTGTGACCCAAAAGTGGGTCCAGAGGTGGTCTGTGCGGTTTTTTTTTCTGTACAGATAGGATTATCCATCTATCTATTTATGGGAAATATTTTGCGTATCTATTGGGTACCACGTGGCTAATCCTACGTGATACCCGAACATTGCATCCGGATCGGCCAAAAGTGTATTGGACGGCCGAAATTAAAATACTCTCTCCTACTCTCTCTCCAAATCCGGACCGTCCAAAACCAAAATGGACGGCCTAGATGCGCCGAGAGGTACCACGTGGTACTCCTATTTATGATTGCTACATCATTTTATTTTTTAAGTCAAGACACCTAAAATACATTTCTTTTTTGTAACCGAAAAAAAAAACTTATACTAATATAGATTAAAAAAGGACACTACCGGTCCGAAAATACAAGAAAACAAAGAAAAAAGAAAAAAAAATTCAAAAGCCGCAAAATTGTACAATGATGACGATAGAACCACCAATCTGCTTGGATGTGATTGGAGGAAGATGACGGAAAGATATGGAGCCCCACATCTCTTCATCCTACTGCAGACACAACTGTTAGGCGTCACCGCCACTGTTGCTGGATAACCCACAAAATCGGCATCTGAGCTCGGATTTGAGGGTCAGAGATTCCAGATCAGTAGATTTAGGCCGCCACAGTCCAAAAATGATGGGGTAGTGGGGGAACTTCTCTCCTAATAATGAGAGTCTCAATCATCACACAACCATGGAGGAAAGAGGAGAGCAAAGAAAAATGAGAGGAGAGAGCGGACAGGGGGACAGAGAGGGGAGGAGGAAGTCTCAACCACCCCAGAGTCTCTCTCGGCTCTCTTCGTTCTAAAATAAGTATTTCTTGATTAAATGAGTGGTAGCAAAAAAATAAAATAAAATTCAAATATGCTCATGTAAAACAGTACTTTTCGAAACCTTTTTCAAATATGCTCATGTATACTTTTTTTTTTTTTTTATGACGAATTAGAATAAGTTACAGGTTCACTTGTCACGTAGCATTGAAATGTGATTGTAGAATAACGTTTATAGTACTACTGATTTCCTTATTCTGGTTCATAACATTTTAATTTTGGTGATTTTAGGACGAGTGGGTAATTTCCCGGGTGTTCCAAAAGAGTGGCGCTGGCAGCGGCTCCGCCCTAGCAACTGGTGGCGGCAAGAAAACCCGTCTTAACTTCTACCCAGAACCCAGCTCTCCCTCCTCAGTCTCTCTCCCATCTCTCCTCGACTCCTCCCCGTATGCAGCCGTCGGCTCCTCCTCCAATGCCGTCACGGACCGCGACATCTCCTCCTGCTACGACGTTACGAAAGAGCACGTGCCCTGTTTCTCCACCATTGCTGCAGCTGCTGCCAATAACTACATCAATAATACAAGCACCGTGTACAACCTTCCTCCACCGCCTCTTAACGCGACTGCGGTGGACCGGTTTCCGAGGAATGTGGGGATGGTGATGCAGCAGCAAGGGACATATCCTAACTTGAGAACACTGCAGGAGAACCTTCTGCTGCCGTTCTTTTTCTCCTCAGTGGCTCCTCCTCCACCGCCGCTAATGCAGGTTGGTGGTGGTGGTGGTGGTGGTGGTGGTGACGTCGGTGGTTGGAGCTTCGTTGGTAATTGGCCGGCGCCCGAGAATCAGAAGGGTGATGGTACTCGAATGCCAGTGGGATCGACTGAGCTTGATTGCATGCGGAGGACTTACTAGTTTCTTATTAACTAATGACGCTTTTATGTATCTTGTTTAACTGTTGAACTTTCTTTGCAAGTGTGATGTGTCGTGTAGATTAATTACAGTTGTCTGTGGTCAGCAATGGACGGCTCAGATCACATGATCGGCAGATGTGATCTGAGTCGTCCATTGTCAACCAAGGACGGCTGTGATTGGTCCAACATGAATGATGTCACTCAGATTCATCCGGGCTAAGCATATTCAATGTTTGTTTTTGTTTGAATTTTGATTCCCGATATATTATTTGGCAAGGTTATGTATATCTCTCCGCACGGGGACTAATTTGGACACCCCAATACATTATTCAATCTATTATATCCCCCATCTACAACAATAAAAATGAAGTAATTTTTTATCTCTCCTTCTAAAATACTTAATATACCTTTCCAAAGTCCAACCATGTCTACATCTTTATCCCTCCTCTCATTATATCCTCCATCCCCTTCCAAAACATATTACGCTAACAATCAGGCCGTAAATGATGAACCAAATTTCACCTTCATAATTTTTCTCTCCTGTATCTTTTTAGATGGGTCAAGGAATGTGAATCTGATGTCAATAAAAAGGAGAACACAATCGAGGTGAGTTTCTACTATAGTATTTTTGATATTTTCACTATTTTTTACGTATTTCAATACAAGTCATTCTTTCACATACATCACAAAATACCGTATTGAAAACTCACCCTCAAGAAATAAGTGGAGAGCCGTGGCAGTGGATCGCTGCACAAGTTCCGTGTTACATTGCAAGGACGTGTCTAATGAGTGGCTCTCCCTAGGGTGCTTCCTATCATATTAAAAAAACCTAAAAACAAAAATACACACATTTAATATATTTTTTACACATTTTAGAAAATATTCACAAACTTTTATACATTTTTTACACATTTCAATACACATTTTAAATTTTAATGATAGTCTGTTAGGCTTATTTTTAGAATTTTCCAATTTGATATTGACGGGAAGTGTCGGAACTTTTGAATTGAGGGAGAGAGAGAGAGAGAGAGAGAGAGAGAGAGAGAGAGAGAGAGATGTCTTGCGGTATGTTTGCAGGTTGTATTCCCAAGAGAGAAAGACAGTGAAATGAAACTGTAGTAAAAACGATTACAGCAATGTCTTTGCAAGACCAAAACTACATTTTTGTGAGTAACATTTGAAATTTGAAGGATATCTTACAAGGGCACTTTGGCCTTGTTTTGGTGCTCCTACAAATATTTTGATTCACTTTACACCTTTTAAAATTTACATTTCACCCGTCAAATTTTTACATATACATCGACTAATTTCTGGGGGGCAAGTCCCCCGGTAATTTGTGGAGTCCAATTAAAAATCAGAGTAAAACTTCAATTGGACTGAACCAGAGGAATTGATTGCACCCGAGCGGTTTTGAACTTGAAACTTTATGGGATAGCAAACCTCTAAGACGTCCTAGATACTGACCGGCGACCGCTATGCCAACTTTTGCAATTTTTGAAGTATAGTTCCGAGCTGCACTACAAGATTGTAATACGGTTAATTACCAAGAGATCAACAGCTCGAATATAGTGCGATGCCACACTACATGGTTGTAATAAACGATCCCCATTCGATGTATTCATATTTGTGGTCGCCCGCAACTATTGTTGAGAGTACTTACTAATTTTTTATTTTTTATTTTTGGTACAATACTTCGGAAATTTTTTAGTACTTTCCTTCGACTTTACTTTGGCTGTACAATAATGAACAGCTTTGTCAGTAGGTGTAATTATTCAAATTAAAAATTCTGGTCACCTTCTTTAATTACAGTTTACGTACATTATATAGGGAATTATTGTGGAACTACTCTGGGATCAGTTCGTCTCATACCTTATTCCTCCATACCCCTCAATACTCGCAATTTTCGTCAATTTCTTGGCCCCAAAATTGTGATCCAAACCATTCACCTCGTGGAACACGTAAAAAAACTGTAGGACTTTAGCATCTCAACATAATTAATGGATATCGATAGATATGTGGATGAGTTAAAATTTGTGAGGTTACAGTGTAGAACATATTTTCCATTCATTATTCATAACAATTTACAATGTGTTTACACGTCTATCAAACTTCAGTCATATTTATATTTTGTAGACTTACTAGTTCTTTGCGTGTCTTACCCAATGAACGGTTTGGATCGTAATTTTTGGCCCGAGATATGGACAAAAATTAAAAGTATAAAGGGATATCGAGGGATGGGGTATGGAGAGGAGATAATCCCGTACTAAAATGGGTGCGGCAGGCATTCTCAATGTACGAATAACCTGAGTTGGAAGCAATTAATGGAAGAGTGATTAATACACGTTGTCGATTACCTTCACAAACGTAACCACGTAATTTATTGTTTCTTTCAGCAGACACTAATGGGGAAGTCTACTCACAGTACCCTTTTTACAACCAAATTTACCACAAACAATAAGTCTAGGTATTTGGAACGGTACCCAGTAAGTACTCAGAATTTGAAATTTAACGGTCAAGTGGGTATCCATTCTGGGTATGTAGCAGTGCTCAAAATAATACACTAAGTACCAAAACTCAAATATAGGATATCGATAAATCCATGACCGGGACAGAAAAATACCAACTCAAACAGAAGAAACGCGTTCTGATTACGCATTTTTCGAAATCAGATAAATATATAGTATATACTGGCGTGACTAATATTTTCAACGCGCTCTATAAGGTTTACGTTTCCGATAGTTAAACTGGAGTAGTATATGGGAGTATTTCACAGTTCATTTACTCGTGGCCGGTTTAAGACCCTTTGGTAGAGATGAGTGATTCGAGAGTCCACCCGTTGCCGTACGCCTATCAAGTTTTTCAATTCCGTTAATATCCATGTAAGGAGAAGAATTTGGGTGCGTGTACGGTACCACGTGATATTTGACGTGGTACCTCTAACTTCCAATTATAGCCGTCCATCTCAATAATCAATGGTCAAGAGTATAAATAAACTCTTGTAGAATAGAGTTCCAAAATATTTTTGAACAGTTTGCGCGATCGTGCCAAAGCTGCCCATCAGTTCTTGTTATGGAATGGACAAACAAATACTCCCATCAGCCTTTACGGAATGGAGTAAAATGCTTCTAACTCTCTCTCAAACATTATTGTCTATCTTTCTTTCTTTTCTTTTCTTTTCTTTTCTCCTTTTTTTTTTATAATAAAAGGTGTCTCGGATCAGCTTTCATGTTCCTCGTACTAATCGTTATAGCCCTTTCCACACGCATACCCTGGTGTGGTGCTCTCAACTCTCTGAAGAGTTGCTAGTAAAGAGCAGAGCCAACTTATGGCTTTGCCAAAGAAGCCTAGGCTTTAGGCCCACAAAAAATGCAAAAATTTGGAGCCTCCAATTATTTAGGACAATTGTGTCTCAAAAAAATTAAATGAATTGGTTCTTTTGTCCATTAAGAAGGATATAGTGAAAAACCTTGATTATGAAGACTTAATTAGTACGTTTGCCCCTAAAAGTGCGAGAAAACAAATGTTCAAATGATGGATTTTGAAATTTGTAACGGTTGTTTATTTTTTGATAACTATAGGTTTATATTTTGTAAAGGTATGTAAATATTTTGTAATAGTTTTTATAAAGACTCCTTATCGGTCAATTTTCGTATGCAAAATATAGGGAGAGCCTCCTTTAATGAGTTCGATTTAGGCCTCCAAAATTTATGAGCCGACTCTGATAAAGAGAATTAAATTTGATACCATAAGAGAGAGCAAATCCATAAATCTTAAGCCAAGACCACTTGACAAACCCCTCAAGGGTTTTTTTTAAGGGTTTTTTTTTATAAGTATCTATCTTTAAGGTTGTGGCTAGCTAGGTAGCTAGCACCATCTCTGGGTTGTACGTTCACATATAAATATGGTCCTTTTTCATACATATCTCCCTATCGATGTGGTCCTCGCATGATTATTTCGCACTGCACACCAAAATGATGGACTCTGTGCCTTCACATCTCAGTTTACACGTGTTTGAAGGTTTGAACCTTCAAAGCTCATGAGCATAGATAGGGCCGGACACAGGTACGTTTGCTGGGCGGAGCTAGAATTAAATGGCTGTGATGTCAAATTTTAAAGCATATATAATAATTGGGAAAAAAAAAACCAAAATGGGAAATAAAAAAGAGTTAAATTAGATATCTATGGTAATAACATATAATTTATTTACAAATGTCAAACAAAAAGTAGCTAATTAGATATACAATCTATAACCCTGTCCACAACCGACCACAAAAAACTATATTTGAATGTCAAGAAAAAAATAACTAAGCTGATAACCATTTAAAACCTATAATAAGGGCATCCTTATCAGTCTCACAAAAAAAAAAAATCAAATTTAACCTCAGAAACACCTTTTATAAATTAGCAAGTCACTTTTCCAAAAACTCACAAAATCAGACTCTCTATTCTAACTCCACTGTATTAAACTATTCTCATTTTTTACTCCTACTCCAACAAAAAAAAATACTCAAACCAAAAGAGAAGTCAGGAGAGTGATGGAAAAGAAATTTGATGCGTGAACAATGCCTACTCAATTTTGAGTAGGCACTGTAGCAAAGTTAGAGTTTTGCAAATTTGTTCATTCATTTGATGTGCCTGATTTTGGGGTTTTTTTTAGTTTGACTTAACAAATTAGCCATCAGGGGGGTTTGATGCCCCTGATGCTGATGCTCTAACACTGTTACAAATGACCCCCGATGATTTTTCATATTTTGAAATCGTAGCATAATAGCCTCATTTGTGATACTAAAAAAAATCTGTCTCAATATACAAAATCAAGCTATCATCCAACCATTGATGATCACCCATTCGGTTACGAAGTCCATTCTTCACAATCTTCATGACAGAAAATGCTCTTTCTACTGTAGTTGTTGCAACAGGTAAAACTAGAGTCAACGTCAAAAACTTGAAAACCAATGGATACCCTATATCTTTTTGGGGACTCAACCTTCTTTCGAGAAACATCACCAGTTCCATTTATGTTTGAAAATTCGACACTAGACTGCACATCAATGATTAAATTCACAAGTTGATCTGAAAGTGCCAAAAGCTTAGCACTTGAAAAGTCTTTAGGATAAGATTCGGCCAAACGGTTCAACTTTTCCTTGTCAAAACTTGCAAATGAGTCGGATGGACTTAAGACATGCAACACAAAGAAGCAACTCGATGCTTACATCATTAAGGCGATTATATAGCTCTTGGAATTTCATATCTATGACAATATACAATAACTCGACTCGATAGTGGTGAGAGATTGCCATTTCTTGAGCCATACGCCTTAATCCGCTGCTAGATTTGTGCTTGACCGACCGGGTGTATAAAATTAAGACTCAAAAACACGTCCCAAGCGCAGGACTACCAATCAGTGCATCACAATAATCCGGAAGTACCGGAGTCGAACCACAGAGACGGACGACGGTGTTTGACTTAGAAGTGTTGAATTCTAGTTAACTGGGCTCTTAGGTAGCCACCCCTTGTTTCACTTGGTTGATTGACTTTAGAAACTAACTAATTAACTGATTAACTGCAAATTAAAACGGAGAGCGCAGCCGTGGGAACTCCAGCGTCCGCGACTAGCCCTAACCAACATCCACTCGGGTCACAATCCATTTAAATAATCGATTTCAGATTAGGAAAAAGATTCCCTAACGAATGCACACCGCTCGTCACCAGTTTCCATGCGCAGCTACTGCTACAAGGACTCTGGTGATGCCAGAGATTCGTTCGTTAGGAGAAGAAATTTCGTACCTAAAATTGCTCAACAATTCCTTCCCATTTTAACCCGAGATAGACATCGATCAGTCTAGCCACGGGGCACTTTCGCCCCGCGGTCGCACCCTATGAGACTACTCGCTCATGATGTTGTTGAACGCAACAATGATATTAAACCTAGATCTAAACATGCTTCAAATAATTAAATAAAAATTAAACTTACGATACCACAGACTGCAGGAAAGAAACGGATTCGATTACTGACATAAATCGCCAAAGTTAAGCTGGAAAATCTGTAGCAACGTTAACCTCCAAATTGAACCTAAGAACATCAAATAAAAGTTAAGAAAATAAAGCGAAACTATGAACTGTGAAAACTGAGGAACCCTAATTCGAGTTCTAGAGGGAGTATTTATACTAATCTCCCTTAATTACAATTAAAAAACAATAAAATTACGAAATTCGGCCACGCAATAGACCAAACGACGACGTTCAATGGCCCACTTAAGCTCTCGGTAGCGCTACACCAAAATGGGTGTAGCACTCCCGAGGTCCTTATCTCCATCCTTGACCGGTTGCTGCTCCATTGACCGTTGACTTGTAACCCATGGGTAGCGCTACACCTCTTTTGGTGTAGCGTTCCCCAACTCTCTGTTCATTTTTGCTCCCCTTGTATGCCAATTTCGAGCGCTCCAGAGAAATAAGGTAGCGCTCCCAATGGGTTACGAACTTTTTCACGCCAAATCAACTCCGTCACTTAGTCTCCACAGCCTTTCTCCTCATTGATCCTCGTGCATGGCCTTCCAACAACTCCGATTAGCGCCTATCACACCTCAAATCCCTGCAATTTAAGCACAAACACACAATCCAACCACGTGCACGAATTAAATGGAAAATGAGGATTAACCGCACGTCTAACGCGTTCATTCTCTCCTACTTAGGCGCTTAAATTCATGAATTTCACGCGCCTATCAATTTGCTGCCTCTAGACTCTGGTTCTTTTCGTGGCGGAGACTAGAGAAAGTCTGAGAGTTATTGGAAATATAATTTGGTGTGGTAAGGAGGACAAGTAGCAGTGGAGAGAGTTAGAGGAAAATTTTGGCATGGTATACAAGGGACAAAAATTCAAAAAATCTAAAAAATATTATACATATTCTATTAAAATTTGCCACCTCAGTGGGGTCAAGTGACCCCGCTTGACTCCCCCTCCCTCCGCCATTGTATGTTCGGACGCCGGTGTGTTCATGCATATGGAACGATTCTCTTTGGTCATGAGTTCGAATCATATATAAGTTGGCAAATGAAGTATATCGTTCACTTTAATTATTCACGCCTGGTTGTAATAATACAACAACCATTTTTTTTTCCCTCGGAGTTCTATTTGTAAGGTGTGCACATATATTTTCTCCCTCCGTAATTAAATATGAGGTATAAAAACTATATCCAATTGTGAAAAAATTGAGCCTTTTTTTTACAGTTAAAAATTTATATGAAAATTCATAATATGGTGGCTAGGCCCTTGCCTCTTTTTTTTTTTGCTAGACGATATGGTGTTAGAGCCTAGGGGTTAGTTGTTATTGATTACAACGAAAGTCGAGCACTCTTAGAGGGGATAGTAATGAACCAACCATGGTAGGTGTGGTGTTCATGCCCTTGTCTATTGAAGTAGTGATATTCCTACAGTGATTTTAGCCAATTTTCCACTAAAAATACCGTCCACTCTCTAAGGTTAAGATATCAGTTGTTTACGGTAAATTTTCAAATATGTTCCTGATGTATTATATGAGGAGAATAATTTGTCTCAAAATCCGTGCAACCAAACTCGTTCCGTTTGTACTTGCATTCAAGTCAAGGTTCCACAAGCCAAACAAGGTGCTGGGCAGGGTGGGTATACTGGGGTTGACAGATTTACAAAGATGGCCCAGTGTCCGGCGCCATAGCACGCGGCCTACCCTGTTTGTGCAAGTTTTTTTTGGTGTTTTTCATATCATGAAAAATATGCCATAACGCATGGGTAATACTATGTTGTAATGTTGTGACGTTTAAGGTAAAATGGAAAGAGTCCAAACACCAAAAAGCTGGCCCCTTGGAAGTTCTGTAAATGGAAGATGTCATTATGAGGAGGCATAAAGGGTATAAAGGTTCAGTTAAAAAAAAAGGGTATAAAGGTCGTTACGTGACCATGGGCTGTGCCCTGAGTGCAAATTTATTCATCCTCACCTAATGAGGGTGAACAAAACCCTCACTCTGATTGGTTGAAGTGGTATGAGATTCACGGAATCAATACACTTTTTGGTAAACAAGACATCACTTTGTTGTGAGATCCACACCATTTATAATGGACCTCACACCATTTTAACCAATCAGGGTGAGAGTTTTGTTCACTCTCATTAGGGGAGGGTGAACAAATTTGCACTTGATGTGCCCCCCTCTTTGATCATGCGTGGTGATCTTGCCAGTTTTTGTTTCTAGTGGCTTGTACTGGCCTATTTTACAAAAAGAAATTTTTTTTTTGACTCAGCTAAATCTCAATTCCAAAAAGAATTGAAGCCACGGGGAATTTTCGTTTACCCATTCTCATCCGGGGGTTTTAACTTTGGGTTGAGATTTTTGTTTGGTTTGGAGTTGTGGTTTTTTATAGGAGGGTTTCTTTAACTTTCTCCAAACCACTTCTTTATGGTGTGGGCCACATCAACTTTTCAAATTTTTAAATGAGAGAGAGAGAGATTTTCTAAGATTCTACGTGAAATAGTCAACAAGAGCCCATCCCTAGTAAAAAAAAATCCTATCAGAGTCAACATCTTCTAATCAAATCACATTTGAAATTCAAACAAAACTCAAAGCAAAATTGAGTGAAAACAGTGAACCGAACACAGCGTATATATTTTTGTTTATAATTACCTAATATGAGTGTGTGTGTGTGTGTGTGTGTGTGTGTGGGGTGGGGGGGGGGCTCAGTCTTCTAGCTCTACACTCTGCTTTCTTCGGAAGGCACTTCGAAGCTCAAGTAGTTAGTACTTGTCTAAGAAAAAAAGAACAAAACTTAAGTAGAAGAAGAGAGCATACCTGTTATCGTAGGGGTATTTATAAAAGTGCCTTGGCTTGGAGGCTAAGGCATCGCGTGCCATCCCTGCGATTGAGCGATGTCACCCACAACCTGGATCCGACATCCATCTCCTGAACCAGCATCGCACACGACCTCTTGCAGAGTCGGGTGACAAAATAGCAACCATGCCACTTGGCTAGGCCGTAGTGGAATTGTGGAACACGTGCTCGGTACTATGCATGGCCGTGCCACATGGCGAGATCAGATACGCTGTCGTTCATCTCCTCCATGCGATTGGTGATTTTACCCAACCTATGAGCCCTGGGCCCATTCAATCTCAGTTGAAAGATCGCATGTCTGAGTTGTTAATAATACTCTATCATTCTCTCTTCTGGACATGGTCCCGTGTAGCTAGATTTTGGACAAGCGAAAAAACCGGTGTTGTTTATAAATTTTATCCTCATAGTACAATACCTGATCACGTATACAACATGGTCGACCTTAATTTAACCATTAGGTTTATTATTAGGTGTGAGCAAATAAATTGTTGAACCGACGTCGATCCTGCATGCTAATCAGTCCAAAATAAGTTCTGGATTAGTTATCTAGTATGACTTAGTGGATTTATATCAATGGTTATATATGAACCATAATCACATATATTGTCTTAATGAAACAAACATCTGGCCCGAAATTAATCGAGTTGCGCGCAAGCTGATCCGGACATCCACTTATAAAAAATAAAAAAGGAACAAACATCTTACGCAAATAGGCCCATCAACAGATGATCTTATTTTTACTGAATCTAATAATTTTGAAAATATATTTAACTAAAGTGTTTATTTGATTTTGAATGCTTTGAGTGGTTTGTGCAAAGGAAATCTCATTAGAAGTCATGGTTTGAAATCGGAACCAAACCTTTACCTAATGGTATTCTATAGTTTTGATTTTAAGAGTTTCACGAATTTGCTTGATTCTCAAAATCTCAAATCCATAAGAATTAGGAGCAATTTTTCAGTGCCGAGCGGGTACCACGTGATATTCGTGTGTGGTAGCAGCACACACGATCTGGGCTGTCCATTTCGGTTTTGAATGGTCCGGATTTTGAAGAGAGAAACATGAGAGAGAGAGAGAGAGAGGGGAGAGAGGAGGAGAGAGAGGGTTTCGATCTCGACCATCCAATACACTTTGGGACGGCCTGGATGCAATGTTCGGATACCACGTAGACTCGGCCACGTGGTACCCATTCTGTACCCAATTTTTTTTCAAGAATTAGAATGACTCTCAATTTAACACAAAAAGTATATCCATTCAATTTGTGTTCATCCCTTGTTATTATCAGGATTCTTTTTTCCACATATCAATTTATTCCTACCTGACTTTTGTGACATTTCTTTCTTTCTTAGCCCCTTCATTTCCCCCACTGCTATATGAATCTTCCACTGGTTCAATTTTGGGCTGTTTTGGGCCTTACTTCATCCCATATAATAATGATCGAAATTGTTTGTATTTTAAATCTCGCAAATAAGTTCTCCCTCCATCCATATTTTATTGTCTTTTTTGGGAGTTCGGTTATTTTTCAATTAGTTACATCTTGTCTTAGGTGATTTTGGAAATTTTGCTTAATAAAACTATCTGAAGTCTATCAAACATGATCCATATTGCATATAAAAGTATTACCAATTGAGAAATATAATTTATCTTTTATCCAGTTAGGATAGAACGAGGGACAATAAAATGGGGATGAAGATTAACTTTTCTTTTCTTCTAAGTAAAATGGCTGGAAGGGGAAACCAGAGTTGCAATCCCTCTTAGGGAAGGGATGCTCCCAACCGTCATAACATGTTCAATCAGTAAACCATTACTATCCATTGAAAAAGCTAAACTCACTGGGGACATCCTTTCACTGAGTAACCCTTACCCATGAAAGGGTAGACTGTCACTGCAGCCTCTCACTAAGGTGCAAGCTAGACATATTGTACCTGTTACAATCAGGTTTTCACTAATACTGGTATCAATAATTGTACAAACTCACTCACATGGGCTGTTTAGGACGTATCACTCATATGTGGGTCTGACATATCTCAGGTGAAAGTTTGTGCATTTTTTTGTTTTTGATCAGTGTTAGCGCATCTATAGTACAAATATTAGTGTCTCTATCTTTTCTCTTACACAATAGGTCCAGAAAATGGTGATCGTGTGTAGGGAAAGTTTCACCCACACACCACTTGCCATCTTAGGCTGAGTTTGCCAAATTTTTTATGGGAAATCAAATAAAATCAATGGGTTGATTTTATGAGATTTTCCATTTTAGCATAAAATCTAGGTGCTAAAATGGGATTTCCCATAAAATCAACACTTAGCCATAAAATCTTTTGGAAACTTAGTCTAAGCACCAATCACTATATCAATCTTATGGGCCTAAAATTGGAGGACTGGACCAGAAGTTGGTGTTTCGGGGTTTGGGGTTTTTGTCCATAACAGTGTTTAGCACCTCTCTCTCTCTCGCGGTGGAAGCCATGGAAGAGGAATACTCAGTCACCGATCCCACTCAATTACTTGAAGCAGCTACAGATTTCGCCCATCAGTCTGGTAATTCACTCTCCCTTATTCTCCTTCGTTTCTTCAACTTTACCTGTTTACCTAAATATTTGTTTTTGATTTTCTATTTTCAGGATTTCTCTCTGACGCTACGACTCAGGAATTCCTTAACCGATTCCCTCTTCCAGTCATCATCAAGTAATTTTCACTAATCATGCGTACTTCATTCGTCGCCAAATACCTGTTATTGATATTTCTTTTTGGACAAGTACTGTCGTGTTCTTGAGTTCTTGAAGTTGATTTCGTAATTTATTCTGTTTTTTACTTAGCTGGAATTTGAGTGTGCATTAGCTGAAATAATCGCTTGCACATTTGGTGTTGAATGAATACTAGGGGAGTGGTTTTCAGACTTGCCTCTTGTACAAGTATGCTCAGTTTTTTCGTCTTTGCTTTTAGGAAACGCTATAACAAACATGCACGTGCATTTGGCGTGTATGCAGTGCGCACAGCTTGAATTGAATAGAAATTAAGAGCATTTGTGTATAAATACAAACTCATAAGATACAAATGTTATGAATTCAAAGTTAATGGTGTGAATTTATGGATGAAAGAGTACGTATATTGTACAATACTTATGATTTTTTTTATTTCAAATGTTATGAAGTTATGCATATTGTAGCATTTTCCATGTTTTTGTTAATTTTACGAAATCGGCCTTTAAAGTGTATTGCGAATTAAAAAGAAAGAGCTTTTCTGGATTTGACAGATTAAAAGAGAAATCATTTTTCAACATATAATTATCTCAGTGATGGTATGATGCTGTTTGCAGTGCTTTACAAACAAAAGGGGATGTGCCTGGTCTTGAAAATGCTTTGGTTGCTTCCCTGGAGAGGATTTTTGCGACCCAGTATGGAGCCTCCCTCATTCCACATTACATGGTGTGTGTAGTTTCTTGTACAACTTGAATTCATTAGTTCCACCTGTGATGTTAATCTCTCCTTCGGGTGCTTCCATATGGTGAAAATCAATCGTTGACGAGTGAAAATGGTCATCTTTTGCTTCATAATTTCTAGTTTAACATGGGGAATTCGGTACTACGTCAGCCGAGTTAATTGCAAATGTGGAGTACAGAGAGCAAAGTTCTGACATCGATTTTTTGTTGTGGATTGCAAGGCATCTAATCTCAGCTTTGAGGAAGCAAGCGCTATGAAATTGTGATAAAGATTTTGTTCAATTTAATAAATGTGATTTAACCCGACATCAAGGCATATAATTTTGTGAACTAACGATTTTCTTAAGACTCTGTCCAATTCCATGTGCTCAATTTTTTATCCTACATCAAGACATCCAATCTTCTGAATTAATAAATTAACTTTAACCGAAGTTGTTTCCGTATGTGTACGCATGCTAGCATGTGCTGTGTTTTCTTGATTTAGTTTGTGAAACACTATGGTTGCTATTTTGCTTCTAACCTATCTATGCCTATTTTTCCCAGCCTTTTGTAGTAGTTGGCCTTGGGGCAGATTCTCAGAAAGTCAGATGCATCGCATGCAAAACTGTACGTACATAATTTAAGGTTATTAGCTTTACCTTCTTACTTCATTTTTTGGAAATCGCTAGCTTAATTCCTTGCAACTTGACCATAATTGCCGGAGTGGGCAAGTTTTGACTTAACTCAATGGGCAGTGGGTTGCCACTTGCCATTCATCATTTATAATCGAATATTTCACATGTTCCTTCTGAGGTTTTCTGCTAAGTTCATTTATTTTTATTTGTCTTTGTTATCTTGTAGCATCAATAATTCTACAAATATGTATGTGAGTAAGAGCGCATATATGTATGTGTATGCACAACATTACCATGTTCTGGTTATTATTCACCAAATAAATGATTTCGTTAACTGGCTTTCCCATTATGACCACGCAGGTTTCTTCCCTTTTGGAGTATTCTGATGAAACCAGTGTTTCTGCAACACGGCTACTTGTTGAGTATGATGTGTATCCACTTCTGCTTAAGTGCCTAATTGATGGGTAAGCTGCACAAATGTTCATTTGTGTTTTCTCCAATTTAGCTTTCTAATTCCAAATTTACAATTTAGCATTTTGGTCCTCACTTGTGTCAAGAGGTTTTGTCATTGTCATTTATAATCATGCCAATTGTGTGAGTAAAGGATGTGAGATCAATTGCTTTTTTCGTCTCCAGTGATGAACAAGTTGCCACTGCCGCAATGGATGCAATTAGGAAATTGGTTGGTTCTCCAGGAGGACTGGTAAGGACTTGAGTGCTACTGGTCAAAGCTTATTTATTTATTTATTCATATAGTTATGTATTGAGAACATAGGAGAGCCTCAACTATGAAAGCTTCTTTTATGTTTCGGTGAGCAATATCGTCACTTCCTATGAACTTTTGTATTTATTTTATTTTGTCTCTTGGTAATCTTTTGTGCAGGGTATCATCTTTCCAGCTAACACGAATGAAACTACTCATCTCAGAAATGTAGCAGCAGGATGCTCATCGCTGGTATGGCACTTTATACTTCAAAGTTTATGTTTTAGGGTTATGCAATTAAGGCAGCAGTTGGCACAAGTATTCATTAGCTCACAACATCCATCCACCGACACCAACAGGAAAGATTGAGGTGAAAATGTTTTACGGTCGATATTGTTGTCAAGCATACACTTGCGGTGTTCAGGTAGATAGTAAAACAATGAAATCAAGTCGGCGTCAGTTTGTCCCACATGTTTTTGGGAGGGCAATTTTGGCTTTTAAATCATGATCATGAATTAGTTTGGATTGGTCAGTGGACTGGTTAATTTGACAGCCTTCATCAGTGTCCTTGAGGTTAGTTAGGGAAGGTCCTCTTCACTGAATTACATTTTCCCCAAGGCTTCTAAAATCTAAAAGCTGACAAGTACAGCAATAACCGCCTTTTTATCTAAGTTATGGCAGTGCCCACTTTCTATGATGAGATCCATTGTTTCTTTGAGTTGTCACTTGTCCTTCAACATGTTTCAGGGACGTGTCCGGGTTTTGGCTTTGGTTGTGAAGCTATTCTCTGTTTCCAGCTCCGTGGCATCTGTAGTTTACAACTCGAATCTGCTTAGTCTGTTAGAAGCAGAACTGAGCAATGTGAATGATACACTCGTAACTCTGAGTGTGTTGGAGCTCTTTTATGAGGTTTGTCAATTTTAACCTACATTTTTGTATTGGTTCCACTATGTTTGTGCCTTAGCTTGCAATATGGTTTATGTGGCGACTCTTGTATGATGTCTTTTATTAATGAAGTCAGGTATTTCCTGTTCTGAGTTATTAGCTGTGGTGATGCTCCATCTTAATTTAAAGTAGAAGGTGTCATTTGTGTCTAGATTTTATAGTCTCCTGATCTCATTCTTTCGCATGACCAAGCAATGCATGGGCATTCATTCCTTGCATCTTTGTCGCATTAATTGTATTTGTGTATAATTTCTGAATTGCTTTTGTTGGTATTTCTTATTCTGTTACCTGATTTATGCTGCACTTTCTCATGGTGATTTATATTTGGTGAATGAAGTTGGCCGAAAACCAGCATAGCACAGAGTTCTTATCAAGGACTACCCTTCTTCAAATTCTTACTTCTGTGATAAGGTACTTGTATGATAAAATTGTCGCACTTCTATTTTCCTGTTTTCTCTCCTTTCACGCTGTGAAAAAGTTGAATCTTCTTGAAGCAACGCGTCGATTGGATCAATTTTGAGAGCAAGAGCTATGACGATAATTGGAAGGCTTTTGTCTAAGGAGGATTGTTTTATGTTTACTGATGAATCTAGTAAGCCTTTTGAGCAACCTCCAAAAGTTCTTGATGTTTTGAATATTTATTTTTTGTCTTACATTTAAAAATGTGGCTTGGACCATTTCCAAGGGCCTTTGATTTTCATGGGCGGATATGTTTGGTTGAATACAAAGCAAAAAGGTCACTATCTTGTGCTAAATAACTGCTCTTTCTACCATGGTATCTGTATGTGTGCAAAGATTTGCAGCATAATTGATATGGCTCAATTTCCTGGGTCAGGTTGATCACGTGTGGGGCCTCATTTCTAGTTGAAAGGGCTCAAAATAGTACTCCTTATAGTGCTGAATATAATTGATAGTTACCCAGTTTAGACAAATGATGTGGAGGATACAAAAGCAATTTGCACAAGGACACTTTTTTTTTTTAATTAGCATGCACAAGGACACTGTTCTTCTGTTGCTCTACTTTTAATGGGGTCTCTGGATACCTGAAAACATCTGGTATATCATTATCTTTATCTAATTATCTTTATTCTCTATGCTAGGTGTTAAAACTGTTATTTCAGCTGTTGATGGAAGGCTTGGGTTATTGGAAAGTCAAGATGCTGATGACTTTGAGTGCACAGTTGAAGCATTGGGTCAAATAGGAACAAGTAAGTATGCCTGTATACGTTTTATGCCTTTTGTTTTCCTGCTACTGCTTCATTCTGGCCACTATAGCCCTTGGATATTTCTATATAAGTAAAAGGTGCCAAAATAAATGTGCAGCCTTTTGTTGAGGTTTTTCAGTTTTCAGCATTGACCCAAATTATCTGTTGGTCCACAAAAAGCTGTGTCTTGGTGCCTTGTGCAATTTCTTCGCATTCTATTCAGATATTTCCTGTAATCATTTCCAGAAAAATGCGTAAGAACTAAAACGAGTGTGCCATTTGTCTTTCCACCTGCTGAATTTCATGCGCATGTTTATTTTATTCTTCTTAATTCATGCTCATGCTGAGGCACCAGTTCTTGGAAGGACTCTTAGAAATGTACTACGGTACTTCCTATTCTTTGGCAGCTGCTACATATATTTCTTCTTAGGAAACAGGGTGGGAACCTAAAGGCTCTAGTATTCTGAATATTTTTGGCATAAATATATTTTCACCGACAATTCTACACTCCTATACGTAATGGCGGCTTAGAGTCTTAACAATTTGCCTTTCTTGTTTCCAACTTCTGTTGTTTTGTTATGATGCTTCTAGCAATCCAAGGAGCAACATTGCTACTCACAAATTCTCCCCCAACTGCTAGACATGTTGTTGATGCTGCCTTTGATCAGCATGGGCGTGGTAAACAGCTGGTGAGGTTATCTGACTTCTTCAATTTTCCGCTTTCCATGTTTTTCTTTTTACAACCATAAGAATTTGAGCTTGAACCCTAATGTATGTTTGTTATTTTCACTTTTATTTTGCATGTGATTTTCACATGCAGAACCTAAGGTCTGTTGTCGGTAGGGACTCTTTCTCCCATCACAACCTTCGGATACTCCCTCCGTTCTATTTTCTTTGCCCAATCCTTCAGTTTGGAAGGTCCCAAAAACATGTGAACTTTGGAAGTCAGAGAATGTAAATCTCTAGGTTTTTCCTAGTTAGTCCTATTTTATGTAATGATGAATACTTATGAAGGTGAAGAAAAATAGTTATGAATACTTTTGAAAGTGAAGTTAAAGCGGCAAAAATGGAATTTAATACCTCGATATTATAGCCTTTTAGTGTATTAAATTGATGTCCCTTGGAAAAGTTTAAACTCTCAAAAAAAGGGACTAACATTTTGGAAAGGAGAGACAATATATTTGTTTCAGCTTACCTCATATTTGTTTTTGTGTTTGTTTTTTCGTAAAGGATCCACACCATCATCTAAAAATGGATGAGTTTTGGTGACAATAAAAACATTATTGAATGAACAGAAAATTGTTTTATTCAAGAAACAAAATATTTGAGACAAAGGGGTTGCCTTTGTGGATAAGGTCCTCTATGTGATGCCCGGGTCAGAATCTTATCCGCCTATGCATTGTTCTAAATAGGAAGAAACAACAGATTCATAAAATAAGGTCCGATTACAGGGCGTAAGAGGCACTGTTGGAGTATATGAAAAAATAAGAGGCTCTGTGGGAATGTTTTCGATTGCAAGGGTCATAGCCTACTTTGTGTGCAATAGTTTAGTTGTTCCAGTTAATAGATCTTATAGACTTGAATTAAGGCATTTTAATGGCTTCCACTCGAGTTTTTCAGAGTTACTTTGCCTGTTTGTCATCAATTCAGATTGAAATCTTGATGATACGATGTTCTTTTTGTTTAAGTGGTGAACTGTTTATGGCAATGGCTGTAGTGAATCTTCACTTCTGCGGCTTGAAAATATTTGATAACTTAGAGCAGTCCATATCCTAAAACAACCTTTTGGGTACCTATAAATCACAGGGAAAACTTGTACTTATACACATCAAGCAATTCGAGCAATTTTAGTTTTCACAACCAGCACAAGAAAATTGAGAGCAACAGGAGATAGTGGGTCGTTGGTGTTGTCCTATTACGTGGGTGTAATAGTAGAAGACAAGGCTCTCTATTAGTGCACTTTGCTTCTTTATTTGGCCTTGATCTATATTTTTTCATGGCTACCTTTGTCTGTTTCAAAACCTACTTCATTGAAAGTACTTTATTTTGTTTGTATAAGAAAGGAATGAGTCTTTTTCTTGTTGCATGTGTTGAATGGCCCACTTGACCTATTCCCTGCTACAGGCTCTTTTTTCTTGGTTGAACTGCCGATGTATTTGTACCAATGTACGATCTTTTTGTTAAATAGCTTGATATACTTTGTTGAACCCATTTCTTGACAACTTTAAGCTTAGGGGACAATAGATAACTTAACATGGTATCAGAGCTCAGGTTGCAAGAGGTACTGGGTTCAAGTCTTTCTGTTTGGTTTTTGTCTAAATTTGCATCAAGACAGGGTTGCACGTGAGGGAGGGTGTTAGATAGCTTGATATATATTGTTGGGTCCATTTCCTAATTGCATAAGCTTTTGGGACAATTGTAACTTAACACTTTTTACAAGAAACCTATAAGGAAAAAAAGAACAATGTTTGATCACAGCGAGAACATAGAACAATGAGATGTTTGTCCTTGGCAATTTGACCTTAGTTGCACGACGTGTGGTGGGAGCGAAAGATCATAGAAGCTCCTCATTTGGGAGCACCAAAGGCAGCATTTAGGAATAATTTACAAAGATTTAAATATGTAATACTAGGAAATGGAATAATACTTGATTCATGTCAACTGCAGATATTGTTTTAGCGAATGTGAGTTAATATTATGTCTATGCTAACTACTTGAGTTAATATTTTCTAGTATCTTATCATTGCTTCATGTTTTCTCATGCTTGGTATCTTTTATTTCTGTTCTCTTGGGATTTATATGCCTAAGAAGCTCTATCCTAGTTTGGGGCATGTTCCTTTTTCCATGAGAGCGAAATTCCTAGTGGACTCTTGACTTGGGAGCACGGGAGCGAGGTTTTGAGTTGGACTCGACACCCCGATAGGAGGTTCCTGGAACTAAGATTTTGACTTCTATGAGCTGAGGAGTTCTGTTACCTTCTTTTAATGTACCTTAACGATATTGTTCTGATTTGAGATGGTTGATCGATGGAAATCACAGGCAGCATTACATGCTCTTGCAAATGTCACCGGAGAAACTCGATCAGAAAGCAACAGGATGCTGAATGTTGATGCGGAAGAGAGACTCCGACTCTTGATCTATGAAGCAGCTTCCAAATCTTCAAAGCTTACACCATCTGTCAGTTGATTGCTCTCTCGATTTGTTGTTGTTTTTATCCTTGTTATAGTTTGTAGGTTTGGCGATTTCAGTTTCTCTCTTTGTTGTTTTTGGTTCACTTGAGAGTAAGGGCAAAAAATGGAACAAAGATGAAATGCCAAGTTTCTACATTTTGCTATTTGAATTTCCGTTATTTGTGTGTTTTCTGTATAGGTTTTTGTTATTTTGCGCTTTAATTCTCAAATTTTGGTGCTAAGAAAATCATGCTTCATGTTATTTTTTTCTTGATTATCCCTCTACATTCTTCCAAAAAAAAAAATGATCAAGTTGACCAAGTTTTTGCTGCATTTCACAGGGGCTTCTCCTATCAGTTCTTCAACAGGAATCAGAAATTCGTCTTGCTGTGAGATTTCTTTTCCCACCACTACTTAGTTTCATCCATTGTTTTGAGGGCATCAAGGAACGTCTTGTGAAAACCTACGTTGAAAGAATTTACTGTGGCTTTTTTTGTTTGAATTTTTGTCTTCTTAAGCTTATTGTTCCTGTTCTCTTAGTGTATTTATTTATTGATAAATTTCAGTTCCTTTAGTATACAAAGGCAGTTTCATTGATCCTAATTTTCTGGCCTTCTCCTCAAGGCTCAAACCATAACCACTGATCTGACTTTTTTTTATATTTTTTTATGGAGGACTAGGTTTTTTATTTTCCCAGTTTTGGTTTTGAGGATTTAACATTCTATCATCACCATATGAGTTCAGGTTATGTAACTTAGTACCACTGCAAGTTCCTTGAACAGGAATATCTTCTCTTTTGTTGTTGACTATAGCAGGTTGCCTTCTGTTTGAGATTTCTGATGTTTAAAATATGTGCAAATATCACAGGGTTATCGATTGATAACGGGGTTGGTGGCGCGTCCGTGGAGCCTGATGGAGATATGCTCAAGACAAGAGATAATAAATATAGTGACTCATCCATATACTGAAACCACTAAGATAGGTTTGTTGTTCTCTAATCTCTCTCTTATGTCCATCTAATCATTATTCGTATTACATCTTACCATAGAAAGTGAAGTAATTAGCACCAATTATTGGAGAAAAATGCAGTAAACAGATAAAGATGTGACAGTACCTCTGTTTTTGGAACCTTTTACTGAATAAATGGAACATCTCTTCCTAAATGTATGGAAGTTGCTGAGCACCGGATATGAAGTCATGGTCAATAAAGTGGCTAGCCCTTTATAAGAAACCAGCTGCATCAATCTCAGCCCATAACTTGATTTTGGTACTAGTCTCCTTAGGATATTCGTGCCAGAAAAAGCGAGAACATGGTGCTGCAGTTTTGGGTCTTATTTTGTGGATATCAGAAGCTCTTCCTCTAGGCAAACCACTAAATGTTAGTCTGTTTAACGAGCACTTAGTAAAGCTTTGTATCAAAGCGATTTCTTTGAAAAGGAACTAGAATATTGTTTATAGCAGTTTATTTGTCTTAACTATTGCACACCAAGAATGCTGCAAGCATTGGTACTTTTTGTTCCTTTTGCTAAATGATATTTTGAGTGTTTTTTTCTTTTTCTGTATTTTTAATTCGTAAAATTCCTATCCTGTATTGTGTTTGGTTTTTTGTTGTGATGATAATTCCCTTCCTCTTTCACTCTGTTTTACCAGCACCTTCTTTCTTGATATTTTCTAAATCAATCTTGCGGTAATTATTCAGGTATGGAAGCTAGACATAATTGTTGCCAGGCAATTAGTAAGGCCCTCTTGTCGTCTCCTAAACTAACAAGTGACCCTGCCCTTGCGGGAATCGCTGCAAAGGTGTGATTTGCTTACACTGAATCGCATGCATGTGGTCTTTATGTATATCTGATTTCGAAATTTCAATTCATGCTGGAACTAATGAAACATACTTGTGTGATATTTATACTGTCAATTGCTCCAAGTGCAGGTAGGTTTTATTACTGCTAAAATTTTGTGGTCCTTGCGTATTCCTTACCTTTTTTTTTGGTTATTTTGTCTGCAGTTGGATGAAGCTATTAGAAGGGGGCCTTACCTTGCAAGGAAGAATTCTGAAGCTCAACCTGCAGTCGCGACAGCTGATAGATTTTGATTTCCTGTTGGTATTCGAGCTCACCAGATATCACAAGGTTTTCTGTTTTGTTGTGTGAAAGTTACTTTTCTTCTGATAATTAACCTATAAAAGTGAATGTGTTGAACATAAATCATTTCACTTATCGCTTGATTTGAAATTGACCCTCGTAACTTTTTTGAGACACGATTAAGCTTGTAGGGTATGTGACTGTGTTCAAATGATCAAAAAGGAAAAAGAACAGAAAAGCCTTTTCCAGCTTCTCTAGACGCCTGCAATGGCCGAGACTAATCTTGCTAGGCATTTCTGATGCCCTATATCGGCTGCCCTCCACCGAATATCTCAAGTTCACCACTCAGAAAACTTTTTCTACCATTGCCAGTAGTTTGTACTAAATTCCCAATGAATATGTCACACATTTGCAGATAAAAGTTGCACCATTGCAATCAATGCAGTATTCCATTTACAAATACGCCACTGTCATAACAAGGTCCGGCAATAAAACATGCACCATTCAATCAATTAGGCCATTACCGTGCAAATGGCTTGCCACTGGTTTTGGGACTTGACCCTCACGAACTGGGCCCACACCCATTCAATCTTCCCATCCCCATCAGATCACCCAAGCAAAACCCATATGCGAAATATGTTGTATCTATGGTCCAATATACTCCATTCGTCTGTGTTTGTTAATCCATTTTGGAGTTTCTAACTTTTTTAGGAAACATCACGATTGCTTTGTATATTTCATGTCTTTTCAATTTTACCCTTCAATCATGATTGATTTGTTAAGTAAATATTTGAAGAAAAGGATAAAAGAGTAAAATTGACACAATTTACTTATCAACTCTAGAACATGGACAAACTTTAAAGAATGAAAAAAAAAATGTGGACAAAACAAACATGGACGGATGGAGTAATCTTCTTCAAACAGTTAAAGTGGATATAATACTACAATTCCTGTCCCTGTTCATCACTCTGACATCCCTCGGCTCGGTTCGCCTCCTCTCTCCTTCAGCTTGATGTTCATCGCATTCACCAATACCATGGTTCTTGGCTCAGGCACCATTCCTTTTGTTGTCATCTCCATCCTTCCCTTATCATAAAGCCCATGAATCATGATCGTGTAAGACTGTCGGTCAGGTCCCAATCCATCCCTCTCCATTTCAACCCAAGTAGACCTCACTCTCTCTTGACGATCCCAATCCATAAACAACCTCAAGAGCAAATTGCAGGTGTCACCCCTTAACTTACTTCCGAATCTCTCCATCCTCTGTAAAATCTCAGGAACTTCCTAGGCATTCTTTGCCGATTTCAGCAAAAAACCATAAGAGCAAATTTGGCAAACAACGGCCCCCCTTCCATTCCATCTCGCCCAAAAACTCGTAAACCTTTTCCATCCGCCTAATCTTGCAAAGGTGCTTGATCAGTGAATTGTAAGTAGCAACATTCGGGAGGCACTCGTACCCGTTCATTTCCTGGAAAATCACAAGCGCTTCAGGAATCCTTTTCTTGAAACATAACCCGTTGATAACAGAGTTACATATCGTGACATCCGGTCGCAACCCATCTCCCACATGGCTCGAAACAACTTAAATGGATTTATCCTTTGGATTTATCCTTCTTTACTTTTGAGCATACAAATTTATTTAACATCTTTACAAATATATGCACGGTTACCCGTGCCTGAAGGCACATCCGAACATAATTAGATATCAAAACTAAAGCAACCATCTTGTTCTACCTGACAAATACAATCAGAGTACATCAAAAATCATAAATGGGTCCAGGTACATAATTTCAATCGAAATTGAAAACATTATGAAAAAGCACTCTTTAATGGCATATCAAAAGAAAATGAAAAATAATCAGCGTGCTTATAAGCAACCTTTTTCTACCAAGTTATAAACCAGACCAAATGAGTGCCATGATAACTCAAGAGAAAGGAGGAACGTTTCTTCTATTACGAAAAGAAAGACCGCGGGTCTCTCCTAACAAAATCTCTATGCTCAGTGTGGGTGCCTCTAATATTGAGTATCCTCAATTTCTCCATGATTATTTAGAACATCTTCGTATCTGCTTGCCATCCTCATATCAACTCCTTCATATTAAGTACCTATTTGGAGCACGCACAACCACCTAGTTATTACGATTAGCATATAGATATTGATTTCAAACGATATGATTTTTTGTGTAATAAAACCATGTGTTACACTAAAAAAAAGTCACCCAATAAGCCACCCAATGATACTTAGGAGAAAAAGGAAAAGTAACAAAAAGGTAATGAGAACTTAAGTTATCCTCCCTAAAAGGCACCGGAAGTTAGATTCATAATCACTAAACCAACCTAATTCACATTAGATTCATAATTACCTTAGTCGTGTCTTCAAATTGATCTTCATTTTGTTTACGGTGATGAAGTTAGCAAAATGTATTGCAAGCACGGAATTTGCGAGATTATTCCTTCGATTCCTATATGGGTTAGAATAATGACAGAAACGAATAAAACAAAGAAAAACAACGAACAATCAACCCAAGTATCTCACCCTCAAATTCCAATAATAAGGTTTGAACATGAGCACACCTAGAATTTTAGAGTTCGGAAAAGTACCAGAGAAACCAAGTTACCATGTACTTGTTGGAACACGATGAACTGCATTCCAATCATTACCCATTATCACATAAGCTTTTAGATCCTGATTGGAAGTTGGTCTTTTATTTGTTTAAGAAAAACTCACTTATAACAAAAATCCCACTTCAGAGCCAGTAATGTTATCAAAACATTTGAGACAATTTTAGTGCTGCAATTTTTTTGGCTCATTTCTCCAATTTAAGTAGAACATAAAAATCAATTAATCAGGATTATAAGCATCCAAAACGATTGTGACATGATCAAATAGAAAAGGTCTCCAATGATATTAGAAAACAATATTCCTCAACATAAAAAGATGTCTATTTGAAAGAACAAACAGAGACTTAACAGACAGTGAGGGGGAGAGAGAAGGAAACATACCAGTACACACACACACACAGAGAAGCCCACCACAGGAGTAAGTCGATCATGGAGTTTCTCTGCCCAAAAAGAGATACAAATCAGTCCAACTGTGATACGGATCCAAGCCAAAACATATTGCATAAAACCTCAATATCATGGCACAGGCCGTTACTGTGACTGAACCATCTACGATGGGGGAGCCATCTACAGGAGTATCGAACTGAAGAACCTAGGGTTTTTTTCTCTGCCTTTGGGTGCCAAAGAGAAATAAGAGAAGGGGATTCAAATATTGGGCTTAACCTGCCATGTGAGTTCTTTTCTTCAGCAAGCCGCCAAAAAAATTGACTATTAGCGGGGTTTGTTGAAAACGCAGGATACCCCTTTTTGCTGTAGTTTGGGTTAGAAAAGTAATATCTCAGTCATGTCTTCAAATTAATCTACGTGTTGTGGATCACCATCCAGATGGTTATTAAGAAGAATAGAAAAATGTACTGCAAGTACGAAATTGGAAAGGTTAGCCCTTTTACTCCCACATTGGTTAGAATAATGTTACTCAAGGATAATAGCAAAAAAAATGTTACTAATGGATTTACCTCATTAATACGGATGACATTGACGTTTTGCTGGTCGCATATCACAACTCTGACATTTCTTTAGTGAAGGGGTCAAACCTGTGTATGGTTAATTAAGAGACTGACAAGATTGTCGGGCTAACACTAATCTCCATGAGAACCACATTACTCTTTTAAGGAAGGGAATGATGTCTCACCTCTTTGCAACCATGTGACTATAAGGACCACGGTCATCTAACATGCCACGGAATACCGTTTGTTCATGAGCCAAAATTCTGCAAACCAATTTTGTAAGAGTAATAAATAAAATGTCTATACTGTCAACTACTGAGCTACTGTAATCCATTAAATTCAATCACCTAAAATGAAATTATAGTTTTGAGTAATCTGAAACTAAAGCAATTATGATGAGTTATCTTTCTATCCCAACAAAAATGATTGGAGATACATTATTGAAGGTGGTAACAAATTGTTCTAGCTTTCAACATGCATGAAGAACATTTGATAAAAGAACGTGCAAATACTCGGGTGTTGATTTCATAGAAAGCTCACAGCTTCCTTGATTTTCTAATAATAGGGGGACACTCAGTGAATAACGAACACCCAAGAGACAAAAAGGCGGGGAAAAAAAGGAAAGGAATTTTGTCTCTTGTTAGCCTAAAAAATGAGGTGCCAATACCTTGGCTCTTATGCAAATACCGGTTAAATAAACATCATCTAAGTGATGATCCCTTGGTTGCTCCTATTTTCTTTTAATGCCGATTGTTCCATTTGAGGCATTTTGTCAAACAGGTGGTGTTCATCCAAATTCCAAGGAGACATGAATATTAATATAAGTAATTTTGTCTCCCTGTGAAGCCTAAACAATGAGGTGCCAATACCATGCCTCTTATGCAAATACCGGTTAAATGAACATCACCTAGATGATCCCTTGGTTGCTCCCAATTTTTCTGACGCCAATTGTTCCATTGAGGTAAAAACAGCCTTGAAGGGAAAAGATAGAAATTCAAGTGCTACTTGTAATGAACTTTAACAGATAAACCTAGCGATCAAGAAAACTTCATAAAAAAACAAAAACTTTATCAAATTAGCAAGCAACAAAAGTAAGTCATAAATTTTCTTATCCTTGTGTTCATTTAACTCTGTCTGTGCTAAGTTTATGCAGCCCTGTGTGTCTACATTACGGCTGGCTCAAGGGTGAAACACCTAAATCAAATCCTTGAGGCCCTTGCTTTCAAAAGCCCCATTTCAAATTAAGGACACGTATGGTACATTCCGGTCAGGTTCCCATGCCAATGGGTTCTCTAGCTGAAGAGCCCGACTATTTAGGAATACAATGGCTCCTACCTAGTACAATGAATCTCAACCGAATACATACCTAAAAATGACAAATAGAGTATCCAGATAAAAGCGGCATTGGCACTAATAACTAAATGAAATACCACCATCAGCCATCTCTAGTAACCCCATTAAGCATCTTGGCGTAATCATACGCGGAAGGGGGAATTTAAATGTGCCCCGATTTCTAGTACTTATGAAAACTCAAGAACATAAAAAAATCCATAAAAATATGAGGAAAGAAACTTACCATTCACAAAATCAATTGCATGTGAAGGCTTATTGAAAATCCTGAAACCAGATTCTGTCGGACCTCCATACAATCGCCAAATCATACCTGGAAAGGGAAAAAAACAAAATTAGTTGCCACAGTGCTTCTCAATTATTCTGCTCAAAAGATCAAAAAGCTGACCATAAAGCATCCAATACCAACAAACATCCATCGGCAAATGAAAACAAAAAATGGAGAGTTCAAACCTTCATTTTAATAACTATCAAAATGAATGAGCTTGTCAATGAAAACAATTACCCTGAGATTATATCTCAAACCCCCAAATCAAGTATACATCAAAAACTAACGGAACCAATTTATGAAAGATGATAAACAATCGATCGCTTCTCGACTCTTAGAGACAAAACAACACCAGTTCCTAAACAAATTGCAGATTCATTGGAAAATTTGAAACAGAGATACGTCAAAGAAATCACATAAAGACCTAATCGAGTTGCGGTAGAGTGAAATTAGATTGTTTCAATTCATGACCTGCAAACCACTCCACGGTTGGAAGTCACCAAGGCGGTAGGTGGAGAGGGGGAAATAATCTATTGGAACATAACATGCAATCAACGGAGGAGAGAGAGAGAGAGAGAGAGAGAGAGAGAGAGAGAGAGAGAGAGAAGGCCTGCTGCTTTGGAAGGAAAAGGTGAAGGTAAAAGGTACGGATGAAGCGTGTTCCGTACTCCGTACCCTAGCCTCCATCTCTAACAGTTGTGTTTTGTTATGTAGGGATTGTCCGTGCCTAAAGACAGGACGCAATGCGACCCAATTGCAGTAAAAGAATTTAAGGAACATAAGATAGTTTCCAACAACCATAATCACATCCACTTGTTTTATGGTCAACAGCCACCAAAATCAACCAAATTTTTGCAAAAGAGCCAACATTAAGGGCATCCTCAACCAAGCTCTAAACCTCCAAAAGAGAGACCGAATGTGACATATCGAGGGAAGATTTTGTAATTTACCTCCTTTATTCTTCAATTTTTTGTACTTTATGGAGGGACCTATTGTACTTTTTAGAGATTTGGGTCTCTAAATTTGCTTTTGAGTCTCCAAATATAGAGACTCACACCTCCATTTTGGTCTCCAAATCTCTAAAAAGGACGGTGGGTCCCTCCAAAAAGTACAAAAAGTTGTATAAAAGAGGAATCCAATTACAAAATTTCCCCTCTATATATCACATCCGGTCTCTAAAATAGAGTTTTAGAGCTTGGTTGCGGATGCCCTAAAGCAACTGAAAAATGTCAACAACAGACCACAACTAAATCATCAACAGGCCACAACTAAATTACAATATTTTTTTATTCATTTGTGCTAAATTTTTTGAAGAAATAGTTGAAAAGAAGGCATTTTTTCGGTAAGTCATTGTAATCCAATTACAATGACTTCCAGTTCAAATAAAAGATATTGTAATGAAATTACAAAACCATCATCTACTATTTGTAAAGATGTTCTCTATAAGGTTTACTCTCATTCTATCAATGCAGATTCCGGCAATTTAAAGCCAGCCGTTGGGATTACAACTAATTGCAAGCATCAACATCAAGTATTGTTTTAAGAGGCAGGGAAGAGCAATGACGGTGTTTTGAGACTATTCAAGACTATCAAAATCAGTCAAACGTTGAAAAATAATAAAATAGAAAACTAAAACAAAAGAAATCTTACGAACTAAATGTTCTTATACTCCAATTGGCCGCCATAACGTTGTCGAAAAAATAAGTTGCAAGAACTGTAATTTGTAATTTGTATTAGTGTCATTCAATGCAAAGGATAGAAAGCAAACAAAGATTGAATAGACCAAAAGAAACTAAAGTCACATTCACAAAAGATTTCCTCTCTTGATTTTCCAAATCAATAGGTATACTATACACAAGCTGAAAAGCAGTAACAACAATCATCAAAGGCAATTGTGTAAGTAAAAGATTGGTCTGACCTCAAGTTTATAAGATTTTGAGTGTAAAGTGGCTTCAAGTTAGGGTAAGATTGAGCCCAAGAATCTGGAAAATAAAACAGAAAATGCGAATGAAAGCATAAGGATACGTTTTATCAAACACTTGGAAGGCAATTGAAATATTTATTCTCACAGGGGTAAAAAACTAAATGTACACATGTGCGAGTCAAGACAGACACAACGAAATGCCAGCGATGGTCAATTGCAAAAAGACGATAATGTTTATACAGGGACATTGGTTTGTTCGTGAGTGAGAAGTGGAGTGACCCATCATTGCATGTGGGTTTGAGCTCCAGCCTGCAGCTGATTCGGTAAGCGTGGGTACGATCTGTCTGAGCTCACCGACTGTACTTATTCAGTCCACTATACAGCCAAGGTCAAATCTGTTCACCATGTGAACCAACAAAAACCCCCCAAATACCAACATAATTATTATTCAAGCTATTCATTAAATGTTCCCTATTCTCTCACAGGATAGATTCTAACTCACTCGGTACCTATCATGCCAAATTGGTTTCCTTTAATGCAAAAGACCCAGATATCCTTGGATGAGGGGATTTGCTAGAAAATAATACAACAAAAAGAAGAATCTCACCACTTATTTAGATAAATAGATGAGAAATGTGCAAATCTTAAGTCATGTTTTGTTTTTTCAAAAAATGGTGAAATTTGGCGAGAAACCATAGCCCTTTAAATTCTCATGAAATCACTTAATCGAAAGGGGTTGATACTATTTTTTACTCATACTTATACTACTAGGTTGAAGTTTCTTCAAAATTTTAATCAAAAACTGGGCATACATTGAACTTTCTTTCTCGGAAGACAACTTAGCTCAAACCCACAATATGGAAATTTAGGAAGATAACTCTCCTTGTAACTTTTGTCAGCTTCAATTCAAAAACTTACTTTTAGTTTTTCATTCAAAACATTACCAACATTGAAAAGAGGAAAAAGCTACGTTTGCAACCGTGCGTGTGTTTGTGCCAACAACCCTAGTTTCATGTATGCAAATTGCAAAGCGATTCACTGCCACTACATTTGCAATAACACTATGAGTCAACCAAAATTCCCGTTACATCAAAAGATTTAAAACCATTTGGCGTTATATAAGACAAGCCAAGCTTATCAAAGTTTAATATTGACTAAAGCCCAAATTTCTACAAAGAAAGTGATGCCTATGCAACAAATTCCAGCATTAAAATATAATAAAGTAGAGATAAGGCTCGGTTTTGTTTGGTTACACGAAAATCTGATTCTTCAACGTCCACCATGAATCATCATCAGCCCGGCCAACTATGACTGAGAACCTAAAACAGATGTCACATGAACCAAAAGAGGAGACATTACGATCATAGTGTGTTGTGATGCGTGGTTCCATTGACTCACACACCCCAAACTGCATCTGGATCATCATCAGCCCCAATAATTCTGAAATTCACGAGTGAGCCGACTCAGCCAGTCCCCCAAAAGAGATATGTCCCTCACTCAGTGTGGAAGAAGTAACATCCACGACTTAACCAACTTTGAAAGTGAGAATGGGAGGCTTTGCAATAGCCATGCTGGTCAGATCAAGAACTTCAAGATTCATCTCCATCCCATTGAAAAATTTGTCTGGAAGTGTCGAATCATTGTTTCTCAATACCAAGGTATGAAGTTCTTTACATCCTAACTCACTTGGAATCTCACGAAAATATTCAGACCTCAATGAGAGGGCCAAATAGCCATCACATGTGCCTCCCCCTGGCCATTTTTTTGAGATCATGTTTCACTAGATAACCCTTCTCATCATTCGCTATGGATATAACAACATCTCATATGACATCATGCATCTTGACAGTGTTGTCATCCTCGCCGTCTAATAGCAACAATGCTTTGAGGCCTTTAACCATTGTGAGTACTCTGTTTTGTACATTTTTAAGTGCAGTACTCAGAATTGGACCAAGCAACCACATCCCAAAGCTGTATCTTACCAAATCATTAATCGAAATCTCAGCATCTTCTAGAAATAAGAGCAAAGCAAGAAGCATGAACGTGCATCCCTTGGTTCCACACGGTCATAGCTCAACTAAAAGGAAGAGAACAAATTTGGGTCGATATCCAAGATGTGGTTAAAATCAGAATTTTTTAGTTGTACGAGTGCTCTTGCCACGCGTAGCTTTCTTTACCTTTCAATGTTGTTGCAACAGTAAGTATAGCAACGGGCAAGTCTCTGCATTCGTCACAAACCTCTTTCGCTACAGAAAGAGTTTCTTCATTGGAATTGACTAAAATTTCTGTTGTCTTCATAAATAGGGACAATGCTTCTTTCTTTTCTAAGATTGGGATATAAAACTCTTTGGTCGATGCTACCGGTGTTCTTATTGAGAAAATGAGAGCTCTCTGATCAGCTAGCTTTGGCGTCATCATGAGCAAAAGTTATTTCCGCGATGTTACTAGAACTTTGCAGCAACCTTCCTTGTTACCATGGTCCGTTGTAGTAGGAATTCCAATATCCTCCAAGTTAAGTGGATCACAAACGTCGTCCAATATCACAAGATTCTTCTTCCCATTCTGCAGTCCAGTCCACAGTTTATCTGCTCTTCCATGGTCATCTAGATTTAATCCCAATTGCGCTTCAAGCTCTCCCTAAACATTTTTCTTATCTAGATTTCGGGAGACAACTACAAACGCCACATCACACCTCGCACCCTCGCACAAGTCACGAGGCTCGGGGGAAGTGGAGTTTTATATCCCAATCTTAGAAAATAAAGAAGCATTGTCCCTATTTATGAAGACAACAGAAATTTTAGTCAATTCCAACGAAGAAACTCTTTCTGTAGCGAAAGAGGTTTGTGACGAATGCGGAGGCTTGCCCGTTGCTATACTTGCTGTTGCAACAACATTGAAAGGTAAAGAAAGCTACGCGTGGCAAGAGCACTCGTACAACTAAAAAATTCTTATTTTAACCACATCTTGGATATCGATCCAAATTTGTTCCTTTTAGTTGAGCTATGACCGTCTCGAACCAAGGGATGCACGTTCATGCTTCTTGCCTTCTCTTTATCTCCTTATTTCCAGAAAATGTTGAGATTTCGATTGATGATTTGGTAAGATACAGCTTTAGGATGAGGTTGGTTGATCTAATTCTGAGTACTACACTTAAAAATGTACAAAACTTAAAAATATACAAAACAAAGTACTTGAAAATGTACAAAACAGAGTACTCACAATAGTTAAAGGCTTAGACGGCGAGGACGAAAAATGCACGATGTGCGAGGACGACAGCACTGTCAAAATGCACGATGTCATGTTGCTATATCCATAGCGAAAGATGAGAAGGTTATCTAGCAAAACATGATCTCAAAAAGCCAGGGGAGGCACATGTGATGGCCATTCGGCCTCTCAGTCTGATTTTCGTGAGATTCCAAGTGAGTTGAGATGTAAAGAACTCCATACCTTGGTATTGAGAAGCAATGATTCGACACTTCCAGACAGCTTTTTCAATGGGATGGAGATGAATCTTGAATGGGATGGAAATGAATCTTGAAGTTCTTGATCGGAGCAGCATGGCTATTGAACGCCTTCCATTCTCACTTTCAAAGTTGGTTAAGTTGCGGATGTTACTTCTTCCGCACCGAGTGAATGACAATTGGCGTCTATGCAGGTTATGTGTGGATGCGTACAGATTTCTTGGACTGTACTCATCGTTACCTCATCGCCGATGTTGGGAACGTTGACGTTGTCTCCGTCGATGAAAGAGGTGATTTAAAGCAATTTCGAATACCATTCATCACATTTCAAAACTGATTTTGGGTTTCTGAAGTCGATTTAGGGTTTCGTAACCAAAAAACAATAGCATTTTTTTGGGTTCAACGAGTGTATGGTCGCCGATGTTGGTGGAAGGGAAGCCGCCGACGTTGGTGGTGGTCTCCGATTCCCTCTCTCTCTCTCTCTCTCTCTCTCTCTCTCTCCCTCTGTTGTAAACGTGAACTCCAGAACTGGGAAAACATGTACTCCGTGCTTAGTGGCGACGCTACCATATAGCACTGAATTTTTTTTTAATATAAATCAAACTTTTTTTACTATTGTCAGCGCTAGATTACTCGTATGCGAGGTTAAAAAAAAATATTTTCAACTAAATTTGAATCAATTTGTTATAGCTCTAACAAAACAAAACAAACTCAAATACAATTTAATCTCACATATCACGTGCATTAACATAAAAGTGGGATAATGGACTTTATATTATTGGGATATAATGGGATAGTGTGCTTTATATAATATGATATAATGAAATAGTGGGCTACTGGGTTTGGGAAAAAAATAGAAAAATGGGACTTTGCTCTATCTCTTGTCTCTGTGTCAAGAAGATGAAAGAACAGGGCCACAGGCGATGAATTTTGAGGAGAAGAAAACCTGAAGATTGAAGATAGAAATTTATTTTTTCCCCTCAAGGCTCTCCTCGATCTCCTTTCCACGCAACAAATTGGGCCCTCATCAGTCATCAACGAGATTTGTTTTGTTTCTCTCAAGAAATCTAGGGTTTTGATCAACCATATAATACACTGAAAAATGTATTAAATCTTAATCTATTCAACTGATTTTTGCTTCACGGCTTGATTATGCTTGGTATTATACTATTAGGCCACAATCTGTCGTTCATATTTATTTGATTTGGGAGTTCCTATGTGATTGAATGTTATTGAGCAATAAAAATACATGTATTGTATAATATATTAATATATCTATATACGTAATTAATCCTGTCTTTTGTTTTTGATTTTCTTGGATTAGCTTTAAGTTGCCAATCATGCATAGATATTTCAAACCAAAACCAAATGCAACAGAAGATTCAACTCCACTGACTACTAAAAGGCCTAGTAACTGTTGAAAGAGCTTTTTCGTCGATGAAATTGATAAAAACCCGATTGTGTAACCGGATGGAAGATGAATGGTTGAATAATTCTTTGGTCACGTACATTGAGAAGAACATGTTTAAGAGTGTTGATAATGAAGCTATAATTCAACGCTTCCAAAATATGAAGTTTTGTCGTGGGATATTGTAATATGTAGAAGCCTTTTTTTGTCAAACGATGTAATGGATATGTCTCTTTTGCCTAGTCAGAGTTTTTTTTTTCGCATACAGTTTTTTATCATGGACACGCTTTGTATTTTTGTCAGCGCTGAATGAAAATCCTGGAGTCGCCACTGTCCGTGCTCAACAGCCCTTATAAAAAGAAGGGGCATTCTTGTCAGTTCATACATTTTTTTAACGGCGTTATGCATTTCATGTTGCGGGAAAGATGAGGGGGGTGTGGTTGGTAGGTTTTGGAGATGAGAGGTGTTATGTGTGGATGCGTGATAGATGAGGGGTCTAAGTGATTTTAACCCTATTGTTTATAGCAGTTTATTTGGGTTTTAAAGATGAGAGGTGTTATGTGTGGATGCGTGATAGATGAGGGAGTCTACCTGATTTTAACCAAGGTTTTAAATACCGATTTTGCGACACGTAACGGTAACGGGTTTGGTGTAACGGTTTCGGCAGTATCGAACGTTACGTAACGGGAATCGGGTGTAGCGGTCTTGTTTTTTTTAAAATCATTTTTTGATAAAAGCGAAATAGTTTAGGGGTCGTGAATTAGTTTAGGGGGTGCATCACGAAAAGCGAAATAGTTTAGGGGGTGTCTAGGTAAATAACCCAAATTTCAATCCATGTTGGAACTAATGAAACATACAATTTTGCGTAAATATATGATGTGTGTGCAGCCCTACTTTGTTTTCCACTTGTTTATACTGTCAATTGCTCCAAGTGCGCCTAAGTTTTATTACAGCTAAAATTTTATGATTCTTAGGTTTTTCCTTATTTTTTTTGTGGGTTATTTTGTCTGCAGTTGGATGAAGCTATTAAAAGGGGACCCTATCTTGCAAGAAAAAATTCTGAAGTGCAACCTGCGTCGTGACAGCTGATAGATTTTGATTTTCTGTTGGTATTCGGGCTCACCAGATATCACGAGGTTCTCTGTTTTGTTGTGTAAAAGTTATTTTGCTTCATAATTAACCTGTAAAAGTGGGATGTGTCGAACTTAAACCATGTCACTTATCGCTTGATTTTAAATGGACCCTTGTAACTTTTTTGAGACACAATTCATGCTGATATATACATGACAACAAAAGGAACAATTTTTTGCAGCCCCAACACAAATTCATCCACGATGTGCCTTGGGAACTCATTTTGATGTTAGGCTGATTGGATACCTCTCCTATTATCATAATCGGTTCTCAAGCATCAACCGCGAACACAATAAAATTCAGGACGTGCCTTTGCCACCACTGGAAGCAGTTGCCTGACAAAGCTTTTATCAAATGATTAAAAAGAAAAAAGAAAAGAAAGGCCTTCTCTAGCTTCTCTAGATGCCTGTCCGAGACCAATATTGCCAGTCATTTCTGATACCCAATGTCGTCGTGCCCTCCAGCGAAATATCTCAAGTTCACCATTCGAAATGTATCTATTCCCCCACTATTTCTACCATTGGCAGTAATTTGTACTGAACTCCCAATGAATGTCACACATTTGCAGATAAAAATTGCATCACTGCAATCAATGCAGTATTCCATTCACTAATAATGACAAGGTCCGGCAAAAAACATGCACCATTCAATCAATTAGGCCATTATCGTGCAAATGGCTTGCCACTGGTTTTGGGACTTCACCCTCACGAACTGGGCTCACACCCATCCAATCTTCCCATCCCCATCAGGTCACCCAAGCAAACCCCATATGCGAAATATGTTGCATCTATGGTCCACTGTACTCCGTCCGTCAGTGTTTGTGTTTGTGTTTGTTAGTCCATTTCAGGGTTTTTAACTTTTTTAGGGAACATCATGATTGGTTTGTACATTTCATTTCTCTCCAATTTTACCATTCAATCGTGATTGATTTGTGAATTACAAGGGTAAAAGAGTAAAATTGACACAATTTACTTATCTCTAAAACATGAACAAACTTTAAGGGACGAAAAAAGTATGTTTGTGGACAAACAAACACGAACAGTGGAAGTAATCAATCGTCTTCGAACAGTTAAAGTCAATAATACACTACCTTTCCTTCCCATTTTTACTTCGCGCCACCCTGTATGGAACTTTTGATCTCCTCTCCCTGTTCATCACTCCGATATCCCTCGGTTCGACTTCCCTCTCCTTCAGCTTGATGTTCATCGCATTCACCAATACCATGGTTCTCGGCTCAGGCACCATTCCTTTTGTTGTCATCTCCTTGAAATAATGCATTGCTTCCTCCATCCTTCCCTTATCATAAAGCCCATGAATCATGATCGTGTAAGACCGTCGGTCGGGTCCCAATCCATCCCTCTCCATTTCAACCCAAGTAGACCTCACCCTCTCTTGATGATCCCAATCCATGAACAACCTCAAGAGCAAATTGTAGGTGTCACCCGTTAACTTACTTCCGAATCTCTCCATCCTCCGTAAAATCTCAGGAACTTCCTCGGCATTCTTTGCCGATTTCAGCAAAAAACCATACGTCCTGGCATTAGGCAAACAACTGCCCCCCTTCTGTTCCATCTCGTCCAAAAGCTCGTAAACCTTTTCCATCCGCCTAATCTTGAAAAGGTGCTTGATCAGTGAATTGTAAGTAGCAACATTTGGAAGGCACTCATCGCGCCCATTCATTTCCTGGAAAATTGCGAGCGCTTCAGGAATCCTTTTCTTGAAACATAACCCATCGATAATGCAGTTGCATATCGTAACATCCGGGTCGCAACCCTTCTCCCACATGGCTCGAAACAACTTGAGAGCAGTGGTCGCTTTTCCTGCCTTTGTCAATGAATTTATGAGAGTCCCGTACGTAAAACGATCAGGCTTGCATGTTCCAGACGCGACGATATCCTTCCAGAATCGCTTCGCTTCACGCAAGCTACCCAACACACACCATCCATTGAGAATAATGTTCATTGTCTTAATCTCAAGTGGGAACTCGTTTTGCTTAGAATGGAACAAAAACTCTGCGGCTTCAACATGTTTATACCGGCATAGACACATCAACAAGGTCTGAAAGGCAACCAAATCGAGCTCGAGACCAAGCTCTTTCCTCTTATAAAACAACTCCGTCGCTTCTTCTACTTTATGAGCCGCTGCATATCTATTCAACACAATCCCATATGTCCTCTCGTTGACAATATCTCTCTCACGCATTTCATCGAACACTTGGGTTAATTCTTGAAATCTCTTCATTCTGCCGAGAATGTCGAGGATTTCATTGTAGACATCAGACCCAGGAAAATACCCATTTCCGTTTCTTCCTCTAGAAACCCAATTGAAGAAAATATAAGCTGGTTTCCAATTCGAACGATGTCGGCGAAGCACGTTGAGAACCAAGTCATCATTTAGTGACAAGCCTGATTGATCAAGCTCTCCCTCAATCTCATCCTTTGGTTTGTTGTCTTGAAATTTGAGGAGGTTCTGAAATGTCAGAGCATCATTATCTACGAAGGATTCATCTAACCCTCGATCCGTTTTTCCGTATTTATGATCGTTTACGTCGAAATTCAGGTCCTTTTCACGCCGATAATCCCGAACAGGAACTAGAAAAGGGAGTAGTTTTTCTGAAACGGACTGGTATGATGGATACGTAACGGGTTGGGTTGTGAATTGGAATTTGAAATTTCGTTGGATTACTTGGGAAAGTAATGGGTGGAATCTAGAATGCATGTTGAATTGCTCTTCAGTGGGGAACTTTCAGCTATAATGCTTCAAATTGGCCATGCAAACTTCTTTGGTAGTCCGGACCAGCAGTAGTAAGGAGAAAGGAGAGAGGGGAAGCGAGGAGAAGAAAGGAGTGACGTTTCATATAGCTCCTATCAGAAAAAAAAAAAAAAGTTTCATATAGGGACTTGTCCAAAGGACTCTTGATAGGATTTTCTTTTTTTAGTATTAATTTTTTAAAATAAATTATGGGAGAAATTATAAAAATTAAAATGATCTAAAGATCGAGGCATGATGAGGGCTCTTGATAGGATGGCACCAGGGTTCGAATCTTAGACCATAGAGCTTTGTTCAATGGGATGAAAAAGTAGTGTTATGCCGATAATTTTGACACCATTTATAGAACTTGATGTTCTAAATATTGATGAGTGCAAATTTGTTTACCCTCATCTAACGAGGGTGGACAAAATATTCACTTTGATTGGTTGAAATGGTGTGGGATTCATGGAATCAATACACTTATTGGATGACATCACTTTGTTGTGGGATTCACCCCATTTGTGGTGGACCCCACCCCGTTTCAACTAATTAGTGTGAGAGTTTTGTTCACCCTCATTAGGTGAGGTGAGGGTGAACAAATTTGCACTTGGCTATTGTCATTCATGCCACCTCATCAAATCACAATTGATTCCTATCGGAAAAATATCGAGAGGCTACAGATCCTAAAAGGCTCTTCCTTTTTTTTTTGGTAGATCCTTTTTATTTCTCAAACAATATTTTATCTCTCAACCCCCTATAATATATGAAATTGAGTGAAAAACTACTCCACACTATATTTTTTGGTATTCCATTGAAAAGGTAGTGATAATTATAAACCGACCAGGCATGCTCTGCTTAGCTGAGTAGCATGCCCGACCTTTTATCTTCTAACACGTCAGATAACTATGAATCTCCGGGTCCGTATCTTATACTCCAACCACCATTGGACTTGCTCTTAAGAAAAGCAAGCTCCTAAATCCAGGTCTTGAAAAAGTTACATTATTTTGTACTTATCGTTTTGCGAACCAGACTATCATTTTGGCATGGAGGGAGTAGTAGTTAGCACCGCCTTATATTACTGTTTTAATTTACTTAGGAAATAAATTACTTTTGCATTGAGGGGATTTGCAAGAAAATAATACAATAAAAAGAAGAATCTCACCACTTATTTAGTTAAATAGATGAGAAATGTGTAAATCTTAAGTATGTTTTGTTTCTTCAAAAAAAAAAAACATGATGAAATTTGCCGAGAAATTATAGCCCTTTAAATTCTCATGAAATCACTGAATCGAAAGGGGTTGATATTTACTCAAACTTACACTAATAGAATGAAGTTTCTTCAAAATTTTAATCAAATCAATTGAAAGCCATTTGGGAAGTTTTTTTTTTACTCAATTTTGTACTTAAATTTAGATTTGTCCACTGAAATGGTTCATCTATTTATTCTAATCTAATATATAAAGGAAGAAGTAATTTTGGTGTGACCAATTTTTGCAACTCCATCACAAAAGATTTCCATAATTGTCCCTCCAAAAATTAAGTACTTTCAGTTACTTTTAAAGTGTTGTCAAAGCTGCTAGGATAAAATAATAATCGATTAAGAACCACCCACCATAACCACTACCCCATTATCTCCACGCGTCTAAAAAATGTGCAAACTCATAGTTGCCACCTCTCTAGCACTTAAGCTTTTACTCAAATCTAAGGGGAAAAGAAGATGCTCTTAGAGTCTGGTTTGGGTCCGCCCTATACACTCCCCTTCCGCTCTCAATCTTTACTATTACAAATTTTATTAATTTAAAATAATTTGGACCGACCCAATTGGGATGTAGTCCATATTTTAACGGGCTTTGTACCGCAATAAAGGTCCGTCCAAATTCTTGGCCCACTCCCGGCGACGATTGAAATTGACGACTCCATTTGACGAGACAGACATACAGACGTGTCCCTCGACACTTGGGTCACTGTGGCCGACGTGGGCGCTCTGCGTGAGTTGATATTTTCTACATTCTTCTCTCTCTCGTTTTCAATGAGCGATGAACTTGGGGTGGCTGTGGATGTACCAGTAGGTAAGTGAATTTCTAGAGAGAGAGAGAGAGATGGGGAGAGTATTCGTGGTGGAGCTGGAGGGTAGGGCTTACAGATGCAAATTCTGCAAAACCCACTTAGCCCTTGCCGATGACCTTGTCTCCCGGGTACGTTTTTCACTCAAATTTCTCTTCTTATTCCTTGCCAATCGAGGTTTGGGTCTCGGATCAGGCATTGGATCCGTTGAATTTGTTGCTCTCTCTTTGTTCCATTTTAGTCATTGTATCTTTTTCGAGGATTAACGAGACTTTTTTACCGTGCAAAAAAAAATAAAATTTATATCTTTGTGAGGAAAATTTTCTCCTACTCTGGTGGGTTTTTTCAATTTTGGCTTTGTCCTGGCTGATCACCCGGCTATATAACCCCGTCTTGAATACATATTCTAGGCAATTACCCAATTTAATTAGTCACTATGCTAGTACTTTGATTATATAATGTGAAAAATTAGTAGAATAGAGATGTCATTTAAATATACTTTCCAGTTTTCCCATTTCCATTGCTACCGCGTTCTTTGCGCAATCGATAGGATTATAGTAAGTATTAGTATATGCGTATGTAACCAGCAAAATACATAGGTCATCGAACGGATCTCGAAGACCCACCAATAGTGTGAAAGCCAGAATCTTTCAAGAAAGGGATGCCTATTTAAAGAGTGAATGCCTATTTAAAGAGTGAATAACCGTATGGATATGTTCACACTAGCCAATTAATTTAGAATTAGGTACCATACTCAAAGGAATTGAGGAATGAAAATCGGTCATTGGTCCACTTCTCGGGATTCGAAAAGAGAGAAACAAGGGTTCTCTCCTTGCGATGGGACCCGGTCTCTCGCGCGGCTTCGTGAAAGGGCCGGCTTGTTGATATGGAATTAGATCCCAACGTTTGGACCAAGCTTCCCAGACCTTGCGTCTTCCTTAGCTAGTGTGATGCCAAATATACTATTGGTTGCTACAGGTCTGTCTTAACCGCAGACTAAATGCAATTATCTTTGTCAACATCATCGTAACGAAAATTATATAATTAAAAAAGCTACTACTACGGCTTTGAAGTTGTTGGGGAGGGAGGCGGAGCAAAGGAAGAGATCAAACTTTTTATGTCCCGTTGGTTTGACCGATCTAATACCCGCGGTATCGCTATCCCTATCCTTCCAAGCGCTTTCCCCAGAAGCCGTAGAACCCACCCCTTGTTGGTGAGATAGAGCCTACTAGACTAGACTGATCGCCTTCCCTCGCGGCAGTGCCTGAACAACTACCTGACCTAAACCCCTCCCAAAACTTGACCTTGCCCCGTGGGAAACGATAATTTCTCCTTTGGTTCTTCTCAATTCTTCCCTGAGAACTTCCCTGGATAATCCGGGCTTATTATACTAATTTGCAGTAGATTATTTTGAAACGTGCAGAAAGACATTTAAAAAAAAGAAGAAGGTTGGAAATGAGATATTTGATACCGGTTGGTTGGCCTTCCAGGCTAGCCTACCAGTCCATGCAAGCCAGTATCACCACTTCGATTGAGAGAACTTCCTGTTTCCCGAAAGCTGGAGAAAAGGACCAGTATATTAATTTCACCATTTATTGGCCGATGAGGAGACCGATAAGTTGTATTTGAACCGAGGAACAGTGACAGCAGGAATTATCCAGATATGGATTTTATGGAACTTTTGGCTCCTGTATGTTCTTATTCCATCCAAAATTTGAGTATTGTATGTAGCTCTGAAGTAACTAAACTTACTAAAGCAACAGATAGGCTGGAGCTTGTATTAGGCGATCCAAATAGTTTTACCAGATAGTGGATGTGCTGCATTTCTTTGTGGGTATGCTAATGTCAAAATGTCTTGTTTGTTCTTGATAGAAATGTTTTATTTCTATTGGGTTTTAACAAGCTTTCAATTTGTTGTCAATAGCTGGTTTTAGTGGGAGATATGCATAGTGCGCTGCTTGTGTTTTATAGCACAGATGTGGAGTGCTGTTGGGGGACTGTTCTTCTGATAATGGATTGTTCCCCCCTATGCGCTCTACAATAATCTGGTTTGTTTCTTCGTTAATTGTAATTTGAAAAAAGAGTTAAAAGATGTAAGAATAAGGTTCTTGGATTTGAAAAAAAGAATAGAGAGAAAAAAGAAAAAGATTCAGGATCTTTGCTTCAGGTGGTAATTACAATTCTAAAAGGAAGAACAACATTTGAGATAATCTTCTTGTGTGAGGCATAACTTGTGCCTCATCTAGTAGTAGGCGTGCCTAATTTGTGGTCTATGGCATGGAATGAGGAACCCAATATTCAAGTGTAAGTACACAGTCACAGGCTCAACTGAGTGCCTCTGTACCCCTATGCTCATTATTGAGCAAAGTATATGTGTTACTATATTATTAATCATCCTTCTGTGCATTCTAAGTTGCTGATAGAGTCCTTCTCCTGGGAAATGAAGATGCTTTTTGGACTTCTAGAGTTTGGCAATTCAAGTTATCATAATATGAATTAGCCGGTGGAAACAAGTGGTTTTCTTGTTATTAGTAGTGCATAATACAAGACGCATTAACAATGCATGAAAATGCATAGTACCAGTGTTCATTTGGGTTGAACCTTTCCATTGAATTATTATTCTCTTAAAGGAGGACTTCCCATTTGTGCTCATTAGTGAGATGCTCTGGAGCATGAATGGAGGAAGCATGGTAATGAGCACATAAATTAATTTGGGTCTCTAGGCCTGCCCTCCCTGATGCCTTTCGGCTTTGATTTGAGGGTATGGTTCTGTAGCAAAACGTCCCTGTAGCTCCTCGGTTCTTGGAGGTTTAGGGGGGCCACTGTTTCAGTGGTACTCTAAGAGCAGCCACTTTGTGCATATTGCCAAAGGTTAGGTCTGTCTCCAATCATCCGCTGCCCATACCCCCAATGATTGGGGACTAGGTGGTAGGAGGACTTCCCAGCGGTAAAGTCCTCGGGTTGAACCTTTCCGTTTTTTGATTGGCGATAAAATTTATTAGTGAAACTTGATAAAAGTGGTGCAATACGAGGACTTCCTAGCGGGTCACCCATCCTAGTATATTCTCTTAAATGAGTTGGGGACTTCTATATTTGAGAAAGGTAAAAGAGGGAAGTTGTTTGTCATGACTTGTGGGGGGTAGTTGTTTGTATGCCATTACAAGTTGAGAGATGGGTTTGCCCTATAACTTCTGGAGACAATTGGGTGATTTTGGTTGGTAACTTGAGATTTTAAATGTCCTCCATCTTGTACCTAACTGATGTTTGAGGTATACTCAAATTCGTTCAAGAAATAGTGCACTACTCTTTCGGGAAAAAATCCGATTCAACCAATTTAATCTCGTTTGATTTCTTATTGATATTAGGTACCCGTATTTCTTCTTGTAACAGATTTAGATGCATAGATCAAATCTTCCAATTGTTGTGGGGATGTTTTAACATGGTGGCTAACTAGTTATTTCGTCTTGTGAACAGTCTTTTCATTGCCGCAGGGGGAAAGCATACCTTTTCAATAATGCGTGAGTTTTATGTTGTTTCTCTACCAATCTTTCATGTTGCAGTAGATTGTTTGTCATTCCTATTTGGTTTTTCTGTTTTATTTAAAAGGGAAACAAGTGGTAGATCATTCATAGACTATAGTTTTGTCTCTCCATATCTTTCACCCATGACACAATTACCAAACTAACGTATTCTTCCTCCGAGGAAACATGTGTCAGATCCATACATTTTTTCCTGACATCTTGAATTTTACATGTTTAAGAGTTTGCAATTCAGGGTGAATATAACTTATGGACCTCATGAGGAGAGGCTGATGCTATCTGGAATGCACACTGTAGTGGATATTTTCTGCTGCTGTTGTGGGCAGATTGTTGGCTGGAAATATGTAATCTCTCTCTCTCTCTCTCTCTCTCTCTCTAGCTTCTTATATCAGTGTGAGAAATGTTTAGCTCTTACATTTTCTTCACTCCGAATGTTCATCTCTCCCACCCAGGAATCTGCACATGAAAAGAGTCAGAAGTACAAAGAAGGAAAGTTTGTTCTCGAAAGGTACAGTACCCCCTTCAGTAAATGTAGAGTCACTTCCTGCTTAATATCCAACCTAAAACTTTCTTTGATCGGTTAATTTCAAACAGAGGGAGGATCCTTGATGGAGTGGATTCAGAATTCTATATTGACACCCGCTCTAGTCTGAGCGATGCTGAAGATCCATGAATTCTTTCTTCATTTTCCTTAATAGACGCAATAAATTACCAGAGATTGCTTATGTGCATCTCAGCTCTACATTTGAACTATGGCGTTGTTGACGAAGCTTTGCTGCCTTTGTGAGTTTTGACATTAATGGTATCCTAGTGATTACTTAGTGTGTGGGGGTTTCCCAACAAAAATGTTACGTTTGAAAGAACTTTGACATTTCCATTTCTAAGTCACATAATTCTCACACGTGATTGAGAGCGCGAGCGTGAAAGCATCTTTAAAACACATCTCAACCTACTAAAATCTGCGAGTGTGAGAATTGAGTGCGTGAGGGCAGTGTGAGAATTGAGAGTGAGGGCGCGGGACATTTTGAAGGATTATATGTTACTCCCTCCGTCCCTTTTTAAGTATGTTACCTGAGAATTTCACCTATTTTTTTCTCACATTAACTTTTACATCTACTTTTCATTACTTACCCTTATTAATATAATAATACTCACTAATTTTTTAAAAAAGAATCTACTTTTAAAGGCAAAATAGGAAATGTACCCATTAACTTTTCAAAACACACACTTATTAAGAGACAACCCAAAATGAAAATGTACACATTATAAAAGGGACGGAGGGAGTACTGATTAGGAAATCTGATTTACAAATTTGTTACTCAATGGGGTAGAAAACAGCTGGAGTGGAATTCAATATTATGGGTTGGTTATGTTGAATATCATTCTTACTGCAATTGGGCTCTCCCAAAAGAAAATTGAAATGAATCTATAAGAAAATGTCCCAGGCAATTGCTGGATCTATCCATAAGTGTCGATTCCACATCAAATTGTTACCATTATTAATCTCTTGCACACTAAGAAAATTCGAGTTGGAATTTACTGTTCATCAAGCAATAAAAATGATTGTTCTTCTGTTAATGTCCCATAGAATGATTGAATTACGAGAGTTTTCTCACAAGTGTAAGCTTCACATCAAATTGTTACCGGTAACAATCTCGTGTTCTTTTAGCAAATAATAAGACTGTCCGGGATTGTTATTATAGAGACTACGTTTATCAATGTAAATAACCATTAATAGAATAAAGTAATTGTCTTGGACAATCTCAAGTGTGTCGGCTCAGCATAAATTGGGGCCACATTAAATTGTTACCGGTAACAATTTCTTGCACAGTGAGAAAATTCTTGGACTATTCGAGACACTTACTAGAGAATCTAGTGTTTATTGAAAGAAAATTTAAATGAGTTCTTTCTAGTAACAATGATGGTGATCGCTAAAACTCCTTAAAAAGTGTCATCTTCCAATCAAATTGTTACCGATAACAATCTCTTGAATCGTGCAAAAATTGTTAGACTTTCTGAAATGTTTATTAGAGAAAATCTAGTACTTATCAAAAAGAAATTAATATGAATCTTTTCAAAAGGAAAATTCTAGAGACTAAATAAGGTACCAAGTATTATTACTAAATTCTAGTAGCTTGTAAACTTTTTAGTGTCTATAGCATTGCTCTTCCAATAACATTCATCGGCAATTGTCGAAGATCCCTCACAAGATTCGGCACACATCAAATTATTACCGCTAATGGTCTCTTGCATAGTGAGAAAATATATTTTTTATATTCGACTGTCCTGGGCAACTACTAAAGAAAATATATGTTTTATAAAAATGAATCATTTTCAGTAATTATCTCATAAAATTGCTCTCTTGCACTTTGAGAAAATTAAACATGAATCCATTCAAGTAACTGTCCTGGACAATCTCACAAGTGTTGGCTCAACGTCAAATTGTTATTCGGAGCCACATTAGATTGTTAGATGTAACAATGTGGAGCTTATCAAGGGTCGGCGTCATATTAAATTCTTATTGATAACAATCTCGCGCAATTGGAAAATTCCTAGACTGTCGTGGAGGGAATCTACTACTTATCAAAAGGAGAAAAATGTTAGACTTTCGAGAATGGTTTACTGAAGAGAACGTAGTATTTATGAAAAAGAAATTAATATGAATGTTTCAATAACAGTCTTTGGCAATTGTTGGAGATTATTCACAATATTCTTTGGCAATTGTTGGAGATTAGTATTTACAATATTCAGCACACCTCAAATTGTTATCGGTATCTGTCTTTTGCTTTGTGAGAAAATTGGTTGACTGCCCTGAAATATTAGAAAGAATATATTGACTATTAAAAGCAATATGATTCATTTTCAGTAACTATCTCAGAAAATTGTTAGAATTTTTCAAATGTCGGCTCTACATTAAATTGTTATTGGCAATAATTTCTTGCTCCGAGAAAAAATTATGAGTTCGATTAAACAAATTGGGATAAAGAGCATACTATGTTTTTTTTTTTTTAAGTTTTTTGAACTCCAAGCATACTATGTTTATAATTTTAATTTCAATTTGCACTCTATTTCTTCTTCTTTTTTTGTCATTCGTCATTCCTAATCTATTACACGGGGAGGCGAGAATGAGACTCGATCTCAAGATGTAGTGTTAGGCATTCAAAAGCTCTACCACATGAGGTAGCCAACAGTTGCATTTCCACTCTAGTTCACGACATGCTTATTATCTGCTTCTTTATTTTTTTTTTGTCAATAGAAAGAAGTATTAATAATATCGTCACTACACAGTGTTATTGCCGTTACATAATGAAAGACGCCGTGAACGGGTGAAGACCAGAATAAGGCTAACCTGTCATGAGTTAGCATCAGGCCCACAAAACATAACACAACTACGAAATTAATAACAGAAATGTAGCAGAACAACAATATAAACTACATATTTGCAACTGCCGCAACAAGATAAGATGGATATTGCCGCCCTCCCTCTATGAAATTGCTACCCCCATGCCACCAACACCACGCAACAACCCAACAAACAGCCCATAACGTCAAACAAACACAACAATATCCTTACTTCCGTTCTCTGCTCGAACAAACACAATAATAACCTTACTCTCATTCTATGCTCAACCTGCAAACACAACCAGTTAACCGAAAAAACAACAGTGGATTCCAATTAGATTAAAACCAATTTTTTAGAAAAACCTTTGAAAATCCATTAAAATTTGAAAACCCATTAAAATACGCATTTTAAAAACATGGAAAATATTGTTCGGCAACAGGCGGCATGCAGTGGAGTACGGGCAGAGGTACGGGTCAAAAGATTTGTTGTTGATAGTGTGAGAACTGAAACGGCACAGGTATGGACCGGAGGATTAGTTGTTGATTGTATAGAACAAAACCCAAGACACGATGGAGTAGAGGCTATCGCCATGCCAATCTGCTTGCATCCCCAAAAAATTATTTGTCCATTTTTGAAACTCGTGCCATTTTTTGATTGTTATATCTTTCAATTTATAATATTTTTTATAATTGTAAATACTTTAAGAACTCATCGAAAACTATGAAACAAGATTTATAGTTAAAGATATAAGGGCATCCCCAACAAAGCTCCATAAAGAGGAATTTTAGCCATAATAGGGAGGAAAGTGTCAAATCAATCCCTCAACAGCCTCAATAAAAAGCTCCTTATTCTACTTGGATGAACAGTGTCTCCCTAAATCCCTCCTCATTTAGGGAGTT